>JADLZK010001323.1:0-14914 GCA_015847255.1 Hyparrhenia diplandra | reverse complement strand
CTAATCAAGTGTTACTTTGGCTCTGACAAGTGATTCTGAAAAAACTCTCTAATAGTCCAATTGTTCAAATTTAGGTTCTCTAGGGTGGGGCATTTGATTCCACAACCGCGAGAAAAGTCTAGCCTCATTCTATAAAAATTTATTGGAAACTTCTCTTTAGTTTTGAGTTCAAGGCAAATCAGCCAACAGTCCCTAATGTCACATCCAAGAACATATATTAACGGTTGGGGAACACAAATGTAAATGATCCTACCATCATCTAACCTACCCACCCTAACTTCCTATGTACCTTTCTGTCGTCGTTCCCTTGTTTTGCATCTTAGGTCCACACAAAGATTTTTTATGGAATTCCAAGATTTCACTCTAAAACAAGTTCTACTTTTTGAGGCCTATGACAAGTGATTCTTAGAAAAACTCTAATAGTCCACTTGTTCAAATTTAGGTTCTCTAGGGTGGGGCATTTGATTCCACAAAACACAAAAAGTCTAGTCTAGCCTCGATTCAATAGCCTGATTGGAAACTTTTCGACCTATCCACCCTAACTTCCTATCTACCTTCTCGTGTCGCCCCTCTTTTTCTGCACTTTGGAGGCGAATACACAATGATTTTAGATGGAATTCTAAGATTTCACTCTAAACAAGTGTTACTTTGAGGCCTGCGACAAGTGATTCTTAAAAAACTCTCTAATAGTCCAACTTGTTCAAATTTAGGTTCTCTAGGTGAGGATTTGATTCCAAAAAACCGCGAAAAAAAGTCAAATTTCGATTCAATAGCCGGGATAGGAAACTTTTCTTGACCTATCCACCCTAACTTCCTATCTACCTTCGTGTCGCTCCCTTCTTTTTCGGCATGGAGGTAGACACAAAGATTTTCGATGGAATTCCAAGATTTCACTCAAAACAAGTTCTACTTTTAAGGCCTATGACAAGTGATTCTTAGAAAAACTCTCTAATAGTCCACTTGTTCAAATTTAGGTTCTCTAGGGTGAGGCATTTGATTCCACAACCGCGGAAAAGTCTAGCTCGATTCTATAGCCTGGATTGGAAACTTCTCTTGTTTTGAGTTCACGGCCGAATCAAGCGCCAACAGCCCCCCAATGTCACATCCCGTAACATATATTAACTTGGGGGAACACAATGTAAATGATCCTACCAATCATCTAACCTACCCACCTAATAATGTACTCCAGGTCGTTCCCTTGTTTCTAAGACGGAGGTAGACACAAAGATTTCGATGGAATTCCAAGATTTCACTCTAAAACAAGTATTACTGTGGCTCTATGACAAGTGATTCTTAGAAAAACTCTAATGGTCCACTTCTTCAAATTTAGGTTCTCTAGGGTGAGGCATTTGATTCCAAAACCGCGGAAAAGTCTAGCTCGATTCAATAGCCGGATTGGAAACTTTTCTTGACCTATCCACCCTAACTTCCTATCTACCTTTCGTGTCGTTCCCTTCTTTTTTTTTATTAACGAGGTCGACACAAAGATTTTGATGGAATTCCAAGATTTCAATCTAAACAAGTGTTACTTTCGTGCCTATGACAAGTGATTCTTAGAAAAACTCTCTAATAGTCCACTTGTTCAAATTTAGGTTGTCTAGGGTGAGGCATTTGATTCCACAACCGCGGAAAAGTCTAGCTTGATTCTATAGCCAGATTGAAAAACTTCTCTTGTTTTGAGTTCAAATTTAAATCAGCGCTGGATCCCTAATGTCACATCCAGTAACATATATTAACGTTTGGGGAACACAATGTAAATGATCCTACCATCATCTAACCTACCCACCCTAACTTCCTATGTACCTTTCGTGTCGTTCCCCTTGTTTCGGTACGGAGGTCGACACAAAGATTTTCGATGGAATTCCAAGATTTCACTCTAAACAAGTTCTACTTTGAGGCCTATGACAAGTGATTCTTAGAAAAACTCTCTAATAGTCCACTTGTTCAAATTTAGGTTCTCTAGGGTGAGGCATTTGATTCCAAAAACCGAACAAGTCTAGCTTGATTGAATAGCCGGATTGGAAACTTTTCTTGACCTATCCACCCTAACTTCCTATCTACCTTTCATGTCGCTTCCCTTCTTTTTTTCGGTGGAGGTCGACACAATGATTTTTGATGGAATTCCAAGATTTCACTCTAAACAAGTGTTACTTTGAGGCCTATGACAAGAGATTCTTAGAAAAACTCTAATAGTCCACTTGTTCAAATTTAGTTTCTCTAGGGTGAGGCATTTGATTCCACAAATGAGTTCTAGCTCGATTCCACAAACTCTCTTTGTTTTGAGTTCGCTGAAATCGCGCCAATAAATTTTAATGTCACATTCGCAGAACATATATCTATTGGGGGAACACAATGTAATTGATCCTACAATCATCTAACCTACCCACCTAACTTCCTATGTACCGTTCGTGTCGTTCCCTTCTTGTTTGGTGCGTAGGTCGACACAAAAAGATTTTCAATGGAATTCTAAGATTTCACTCTAAACAAGTGCTACTTTGAGGCCTATGACAAGTGATTCTTAGAAAAACTCTCTAATGGTCCACTTCTTCAAATTTAGGTTCTCTAGGGTGAGGCATTTGATTCCACAACCGCGAAGAAGTCTAGCTCGATTCTATAGCCGGATTGGAAACCTCGTTTTGTTTTGAGTTCTGAAATCAGCGCGAAAGATCCCTAATGTCACATCCAGAAACATATGTTAATGGTTGGGGAACACAATGTAAATGATCCTACCATCATCTAACCTACCCACCATAACTTCCTATGTACCTTTCGTGTCGTTGCGCTTCTTGTTTCGGTACGGAGGTCGACACAAAGATTTTCGATGGAATTCCAAGATTTCACTCTAAACAAGTGTTACTTTGAGGCCTATGACAAGTGATTCTTAGAAAAACTCTCTAATAGTCCACTTGTTGAAATTTAGGTTCTCTACAGTCTGGCATTTCATTCCACATCCGCGAAGGAGTCTAGCTCGATTCTATAGACGGATTGGAAACTTCTCTTAACCTATCCACCTAACTTCCTATCTACCTTTCGTGTCGTTCCCTTCTTGTTTCGATTTTGAGGTCGACACAAAGATTTTGATGGAATTCCAAGATTTCACTCTAATCAAGTGTTACTTTTGAGGCCTATGACAAGTGATTCTTAGAAAAACTCTCTAATAGTCCACTTGTTCAAATTTAGGTTCTCTAGGGTGGGGCATTTGATTCCACAACCGCGGAAAAGTCTAGCTCGATTCTATAGCGGATTGAAACTTCTCTTTGTTTTGAGTTCGCTGAAATCAGCGCCAACAGTCCCTAATGTCACATCCAAGAACATATATTAACGGTTGGGGAACACAATGTAAATGATCCTACCATCATCTAACCTACCCACCCTAACTTCCTATGTACCTTTAGGTGTCGTTCCCTTGTTTGATGCGGAGGTCGACACAAAAGATTTTTTTATGGAATTCCAAGATTTCACTCTAAACAAGTTCTACTTTGAGGCCTATGACAAGTGATTCTTAGAAAAACTCTCTAATAGTCCACTTGTTCAAATTTAGGTTCTCTAGGGTGGGGCATTTGATTCCACAACCGCGAAAAAGTCTAGCTCGATTCAATAGCCGGATTGGAAACTTTTCTTGACCTATCCACCCTAACTTCCTATCTACCTTTCGTGTCGTTCCCCTTCTTTTTTTCGATTTTATGTCGACACAATGATTTTCGATGGAATTCTAAGATTTCACTCTAAACAAGTGTTACTTTGAGGCCTATGACAAGTGATTCTTAGAAAAACTCTCTAATAGTCCACTTGTTCAAATTTAGGTTCTCTAGGGTGAGGCATTTGATTCCAAAACCGCGAAAAAGTCTAGCTCGATTCAATAGCCGGATCGGAAACTTTTCTTGACCTATCCACCCTAACTTCCTATCTACCTTTCGTGTCGTTCCCCTTCTTTTTTCGGTACGGAGGTAGACACAAAGATTTTCGATGGAATTCCAAGATTTCACTCAAAACAAGTTCTACTTTGAGGCCTATGACAAGTGATTCTTAGAAAAACTCTCTAATAGTCCACTTGTTCAAATTTAGGTTCTCTAGGGTGGGGCATTTGATTCCACAACCGCGGAAAAGTCTAGCTCGATTCTATAGCCGGATTGGAAACTTCTCTTTGTTTTGAGTTCGCGCTGAAATCAGCGCCAACAGTCCCTAATGTCACATCCAGTAACATATATTAACGGTTGGGGAACACAATGTAATTGATCCTACAATCATCTAACCTACCCACCCTACCTATGTACCTTTCGTGTCGTTCCCCTTGTTTCGGTACGGAGGTAGACACAAAGATTTTCGATGGAATTCCAAGATTTCACTCTAAACAAGTATTACTTTGAGGCCTATGACAAGTGATTCTTAGAAAAACTCTCTAATGGTCCACTTCTTCAAATTTAGGTTCTCTAGGGTGAGGCATTTGATTCCAAAACCGCGAAAAAGTCTAGCTCGATTCAATAGCCGGATTGGAAACTTTTCTTGACCTATCACCCTAACTTCCTATCTACCTTTTCGTGTCGTTCCCCTTCTTTTTCGGTGACGAGGTCGACACAAAGATTTTCGATGGAATTCCAAGATTTCAATCTAAACAAGTGTTACTTTCAGGCCTATGACAAGTGATTCTTAGAAAAACTCTCTAATAGTCCACTTGTTCAAATTTAGGTTGTCTAGGGTGAGGCATTTGATTCCACAACCGCGGAAAAGTCTAGCTTGATTCTATAGCGGATTGGAAACTTCTCTTTGTTTTGAGTTCGCTGAAATCAGCGCCAACAGTCCCTAATGTCACATCCAGTACAACATATATTAACGTTTGGGGAACACAATGTAAATGATCCTACCATCATCTAACCTACCCACCCTAACTTCCTATGTACCTTTCGTGTCGTTCCCCTTGTTTTGATGCAGTCGACACAAAGATTTTCGATGGAATTCCAAGATTTCACTCTAAACAAGTTCTACTTTGAGGCCTATGACAAGTGATTGTTAGAAAAACTCTCTAATAGTCCACTTGTTCAAATTTAGGTTCTCTAGGGTGAGGCATTTGATTCCAAAACCGCGAACAAGTCTAAGCTTGATTGAATAGCCGGATTGGAAACTTTTTCTTGACCTATCCACCCTAACTTCCTATCTACCTTTCGGTAATCGTTCCCCTTCTTTTTCGGGTGCAGTCGACACAATGATTTTTCGATGGAATTCCAAGATTTCACTCTAAACAAGTGTTACTTTGAGGCCTATGACAAGAGATTCTTAGAAAAACTCTAATAGTCCACTTGTTCAAATTTAGTTTCTCTAGGGTGAGGCATTTGATTCCACAACCGCAGAAAAAGTCTAGCTCGATTCTATAGCGGATTGGAAACTTCTCTTTGTTTTGAGTTCGCGCTGAAATCAGGCAACCAGTCCCTAATGTCACATTCAGTAACATATATTAACGGTTGGGAACACAATGTAATTGATCCTACAATCATCTAACCTACCCACCCTAACTTCCTATGTACCATTCGTGTCGTTCCCTTCTTGTTTCTTATCTACGTAGGTCGACACAAAGATTTTCAATGGAATTCTAAGATTTCACTCTAAACAAGTGCTACTTTGAGGCCTATGACGGTGATTCTTAGAAAAACTCTCTAATGGTCCACTTCTTCAAATTTAGGTTCTCTAGGGTGAGGCATTTGATTCCAAAACCGCGAAAAAGTGTAGCTCGATTCAATAGCCGGATTGGAAACTTTTCTTGACCTATCCACCCTAACTTCCTATCTACCTTTCGTGTCGTTCCCCTTCTTTTCATTGCGGAGGTCGACACAAAGATTTTCGATGGAATTCCAAGATTTCACTCTAAACAAAGTATTACTTTGAGGCCTATGACAAGTGATTCTTAGAAAAACTCTCTAATAGTCCACTTGTTCAAATTTAGGTTCTCTAGGGTGAGGCATTTGATTCCACAACCGCGGAAAAGTCTAGCTCGATTCTATAGCCGGATTGGAAACTTCTCTTTGTTTTGAGTTCGGGCTGAAATCAGCGCCAACAGTCCCTAATGTCACATCCGGTAAAATATATTAACGTTTGGGGGAACACAATGTAAATGATCCTACCATCATCTAACCTACCCACCTAACTTCCTATGTACCTTTCGTGTCGTTCCCTTGTTTCGGTATTTGTGGTCGACACAAAGATTTTCAATGGAATTCTAAGATTTCACTCTAAACAAGTGCTACTTTGAGGCCTATGACAAGTGATTCTTAGAAAAACTCTCTAATGGTCCACTTCTTCAAATTTAGGTTCTCTAGGGTGAGGCATTAGATTCCAAAACCGCAAAAAAGTATATAGCTCGATTCAATAGCCGGATTGGTAACTTTTCTTGACCACTTCCTATCTACCTTCGTGTCGTTTCCCTTCTTTTTTCTCGACCATTAGAGAGTTTTTCTAAAAAATCACTTGTCACGGCCTCAAAGTAGCACTTGTTTAGAGTGAAATCATGGAATTCCATCGAAAATCTCTGTGTCGACCTAAGTACCGAAAACAAGAAGAGGAACGCATCGAAAGGTACATAGGAAGTTGGGGTGGATTGGTTAGATGTTGGTAGGATCAATTACATTGCATTCCACAACCGTTAATATATGTTTCTAGATGTGACATTAGCGGCTCGCGGGCGTTGATTTCTACGTGAACTCAAAACAAAGAGAAAGTTTCCAATCGGATATAGGATCGAGCTAGACTTTTTCGCGGTTGTCGAATCAAATGCCTCACCCTAGAGAACCTAAATTTGAACAAGTGGACCATTAGAGACTTTTTCTAAGAATCACTTGTCATAGGCCTCAAAGTAGCGCTTGTTTAGAGTGAAATCTTGGAATTCCATCGAAAATCTTTTGTGTCGACCTCCATACCAAACAAGAAGGGAACGACATGAAAGGTACATAGAAAGTTACTGTGGATAGGTTAAGAGAAGTTTCCAATCGGCTATAGAATCGAGCTAGACTTTTTCACAAATGTGGAATCAAATGCCACGCCCTAGAGAACCAAAATTTGAACAAGTGGACCATTAGAGAGTTTTTCTAAAAATCAGTTGTCATAGGCCTCAAAGTAGCACTTGTTTAGAGTGAAATCATGGAACTCCATCAAAATCTCTCGTGTCGACCTACATACCGAAAACAAAAAAAGGGGAACGGCACGAAAAGGTACATAGGAAGTTAGGGGTGGATTGGTTAGATGATGGTAGGATCAATTACATTGCATTCCCAACCAAGTAATATATGTTTCTAGATGTGACATTAGCCTCAACGGCACACTTGTTGATTTTCTACGTGAACTCAAAACATAGAGAAGTTTCCAATCCGGATATAGAATCGAGCTAGACTTTTCGATAGGTTGTGGAATCAAATGCCTCCCCTAGAGAACCTAAATTTGAACAAGTGGACCATTAGAGAGTTTTTCTAAGAATCACTTGTCATAGGCCTCAAAGTAGCGCTTGTTTAGAGTGAAATCTTGAATGCCATCAAAATCGTTGTGTCGATGGAAACCTCCGTGCCAAAACAAGAAGGGGAACGACATGAAAGGTACATAGGAAGTTAGGGTGGGTAGGTTAGATGATGATGGTAGGATCAATTACATGGCGCCCCCAACCGTTAATATATGTTTCGGTTGTGACATTAATGACTTCCTAGAGCTAATTTCATCAACTCAAAACAAAGAGAAGTTTCCAATCCGATATAGAATCAAGCGTCGACTTTTTTTTCAAATCTTGGAATCAAATGCCTCACCCTAGAGAACCTAAATTTGAAACAAGTGGACCATTAGAGAGTTTTTCTAAAAATCACTTGTCATAGGCCTCAAAGTAGCACTTGTTTAGAGGAAATCATGGAATTCCATCGAAAATCTCCCTAGGTCGAAATTTAAATAAGTGGACAAGAAGGGGAACATAAGAAAAAGGTACATAGGAAGTTAGGGGTGGATTGTTTAGATGTTGGTAGGATCAATTACATTGCATTCCACAACCATTAATATATGTTTCTCGATGTGACATTAGCGACCGAAGGCGTTGATTTCTACGTGAACTCAAAACAAAAGAGAAGTTTCCAATCCGGATATAGAATCGAGCTAGACTTTTTCGCGGTTGTCGAATCAAATGCCTCACCCTAGAGAACCTAAATTTGAACAAGTGGACCATTAGAGACTTTTTCTAAGAGTCACTTGTCATAGGCCTCAAAGTAGCGCTTGCTTAGAGTGAAATCATGGAATTCCATCGAAAATCTTTGTGTCGACCTCCATACCGAAACAAGAAGGGGAATCGACATGAAAGGTACATAGAAAGTTACGGTGGATTGGTTAAGAGAAGTTTCCAATCGATATAGAATCGAGCTTACTTTTTTCACAGATGTGGAATCAAATGCCTCGCCTAGAGAACCAAAATTTGAACAAGTGGACCATTACAGAGTTTTTCAAAAAATCGGATGTCATAGGCCTCAAAGTAGCACTTGTTTAGAGTTGTGAAATCAAGGAACTCCATCCAAAATTCTGTGTCGACAAGTGGACATTAGAAACAAAAAAGGGGAACGCATCAAAGGTACATAGGAAGTTAGGTGGATTGGTTAGATGATGGTAGGATCAATTACATTGCATTCCCCAACCGTTAATATATGTTTCTAGATGTGACATTAGCGACTGCTGGCGTTGATTTCTACGTGAACTCAAAACATAGAGAAGTTTCCAATCCGGATATAGAATCGAGCTAGACTTTTTCGCGGTTGTGGAATCAAATGCCTCCCCCTAGAGAACCTAAATTTGAACAAGTGGACCATTAGAGAGTTTTTCTAAGAATCACTTGTCATAGGCCTCAAAGTAGCTTGTTTAGAGTGAAATCTTGGAATGCCATCAAAAATCGTTGTGTCGACCTCCCGTTGCAAAACAAGAAGGGGAAATCGACATGAAAGGTACATAGGAAGTTAGGGTGGGTAGGTTAGATGATGGTAGGATCAATTACATGGCGCCCCCAACCGTTAATATGGTTTTACGATGTGACATTAGGGACTTGGCGCCGATTTCATCGCGAACTCAAAACAAAGAGAAGTTTCCAATCCGGATATAGAATCAAGCTCGACTTTTCGCGGTTGTGGAATCAAAATGCCTCACCCTAGAGAACCTAAATTTGAACAAGTGGACCATTAGAGAGTTTTTCTAAAATCACTTGTCATAGGCCTCAAAAGTAGCACTTGTTTAGAGTGAAATCATGAATTCCATCGAAAATCTCTGTGTCGACCTAAGTACGAGAAACAAGAAGGGGAACGGCACGAAAGGTACATAGGAAGTTAGGTGGATTGGTTAGATGTTGGTAGGATCAATTACATTGCATTCCACAACCGTTAATATATGTTTCTCGGATGTGACATTAGCGGCTCGCTGGGCGTTGATTTCTACGTGAACTCAAAACAAAGAGAAGTTTCCAATCGGGATATAGAATCGAGCTAGACTTTTTCGCGGTTGTCGAATCAAATGCCTCACCCTAGAGAACCTAAATTTGAACAAGTGGACCATTAGAGACTTTTTCTAAGAGTCACTTGTCATAGGCCTCAAAGTAGCGCTTGTTTAGAGTGAAATCTTGGAATTTCATCGAAAATCTTTGTGTCGACCTCCATACCGAAACAAGAAGGGAACGACATGAAAGGTACATAGAAAGTTACGGTGGTTAGGTTAAGAGAAGTTTCCAACTGCTATAGAATCGAGCTAGACTTTTTTCACGTTTGTGGAATCAAAATGCCTCGCCCCTAGAGAACCTAAATTTGAACAAGTGGACCATTAGAGTTTTTTCTAAAAATCACCTGTCATAGGCCTCAAAGTAGCACTTGTTTAGAGTTAAATCATGGAACTCCATCCAAAATCTCTGTGGTCGACCTACATGTACCACAAAACAAAAGGAGCGGCACGAAAGGTACATAGGAAGTTAGGGTTGGATTGGTTAGATGATGGTAGGATCAATTACATTGCATTCCCCAACCGTTAATATATGTTTCTAGATGTGACATTAGCGACTGCTGGCGTTGATTTCTACGTGAACTCAAAACATAGAGAAGTTTCCAATCCGGATATAGAATCGAGCTAGACTTTTTCGCGGTTGTGGAATCAAATGCCTCACCCTAGAGAACCTAAATTTGAACAAGTGGACCAATTAGAGACTTTTTCAGAATCACTTGTCATAGGCCTCAAAGTGGCGCTTGTTTAGAGTGAAATCTTGGAATTCCATCAAAAATCTTTTGGTGCGACCTCCGCATCGAAACAAGAAGGGAATGACACGAAAGGTACATAGGAAGTTAGGTGGATAGGTTAAGAGAAGTTTCTAATCCCATATAGAATCGAGCTAGACTTTTTCGCTGGGCTGTGGAATCAAATGCCTCGCCCTAGAGAACCTAAATTTGAACAAGTGGACCATTAGAGAGTTTTCTAAGAATCACTTGTCATAGGCCTCAACGTAGCACTTGTTTTGAGTGAAATCTTGAATTCCATCGAAAAATCTTTATGTCGACCTCCCGTCTAAAACAAGAAGGGGAACGACACGAAAGGTACATAGGAAGTTAGGGTGGATAGGTTAAGAGAAGTTTCCAATCTGGCTATAGAATCGAGCTAAACTTTTTGCGGGGTTGTGGAATCAAATGCCTCCCCTAGAGAACCTAAATTTGAACAAGTGGGACCATTAGAGAGTTTTTTTCTAAGAATCACTTGTCATAGGCCTCAAAGTAGCGCTTGTTTTTAGTGAAATCTTGGAATTCCATCGAAAATCATTGTGTTGACCTCCGTACGGAAACAAGAAGGGGGAACGACACCTAAAGGTACATAGAAAGTTACGGTGGATAGGTTAAATGAAGTTTCCAATCTGGCTATAGAATCGAAGCAGACTTTTCAAGGTTGTGGAATCAAATGCCTCCCCTAGAGAACCAAAATTTGAACAAGTGGACCATTAGAGAGTTTTTTCTAAAAATCACTTGTCATAGGCCTCAAAGTAGCACTTGTTTAGAGTGAAATCATGGAACTCCATCGAAAATCTGTGTTGACCTCCACATACAAAACAAAAGGGGAACGACATGAAAGGTACATAGGAAGTTAGGTGGATAGGTTAGATGGTGGTAGGATCAATTATATTGCATTCCCCAACCGTTAATATATGTTTCTGGAATCAAATGACATACGGGACTGCTTGGCCAAAATTTCTACGTGAACTCAAAACATAAGAGAAGTTTCCAAATCGGATATAGAATCGGCCTCAAAAGTAGCACTTGGTTGTGGAATCAAATGCCTCCACCCTAGAAACCTAAATTTGAACAAGTGGACCATTAGAGACAAAGGGAAGAATCACTTGTCATAGGCCTCAAAAGTGGCGCTTGTTTAGATGAAATCTTGGAATTCCATCGAAAATCTTTTTCCCCAACCGTTAATATATGTTTCAAGAACAAGACATTAAACGGCTGGAAAGGTACATTTCTAAGTTAACTGGAAACATTAGAGAAGTTTCTAATCCCGGATATAGAATCGAGCTAGACTTTTTCGCGGTTGTGGAATCAAATGCCTCACCCTAGAGAATCAACCTAAATTTGAACAAGTGGACCATTAGAGAGTTTTTCTAAGAATCACTTGTCATAGGCCTCAAAGTAGCGCTTGTTTAGAGAGAAATCTTGGAATTCCATCGAAAATCGTTGTCGACCTCCGTAAAACCAAAACAAGAAGGGAACGACATGAAGGTACATAGGAAGTTAGGGTGGGTAGGTTAGATGATGGTAGGATCAATTACATGGCGTCCCCAACCGTTAATATATGGTTCTGGATGTGACATTAGGGACTGCGGGCGCAGATTTCATCGCGAACTCAAAACAAAGAAGTTTCAATCCTGGATATAGAATCGAGCTCGACTTTTTCGCGGTTGTGGAATCAAATGCCTCACCCTAGAGAACCAAAATTTGAACAAGTGGACCATTAGAGAGTTTTTCTAAAAAATCACTTGTCATAGGCCTCAAAGTAGCACTTGTTTAGAGTGAAATCATGGAATTCCATCGAAAATCTCTTGTCAAACCTAAGTACCGAAACAAGAAGGGGGAACGACGAAAAGGTACATAGGAAGTTAGGTGGATTGGTTAATGTTGGTAGGATCAACTACATTGCATTCCACAACCGTTAATATATGTTTCTGGATGTGACATTAGCGACTGCTGGCGTTGATTTCTACGTGAACTCAAAACAAAGAGAAGTTTCCAATCCGGATATAGAATCGAGCTAGACTTTTTCATTTGTCGAATCAAATGCCTCACCCTAGAGAACCTAAATTTGAACAAGTGGACCATTAGAGACTTTTTTCTAAGAATCACTTGTCATAGGCCTCAAAGTAGCGCTTGTTTAGAGGAAATCTTGGAATTCCATCGAAAAAATCTTTATGTCACCTCCTCCATAGAAACAAGAAGGGGAACGACATAGAAGGTACATAGAAAGTTACGGTGGATAGGTTAAGAGAAGTTTCAAATCTGGCTATAGAATCGAGCTAGACTTTTTCTCGGTTGTGGAATCAAATGCCTCGCCCTAGAGAACCTAAATTTGAACAAGTGGACCATTAGAGAGTTTTCTAAAAATCACTTGTCATAGGCCTCAAAGTAGCACTTCTTTAGGTTAAATCATGGAAGTCCATCCAAAATCTACGTAATGCGACCTACATCACGAAACAAAACGGAACGGCACGAAAAGGTACATAGGAAGTTAGGGTGGATTGGTTAGATGATGGTAGGATCAATTACATTGCATTCCCCAACCGTTAATATATGTTTCTAGATGTGACATTAGCGACTGCTGGCGTTGATTTCTACGTGAACTCAAAACATAGAGAAGTTTCCAATCCGGATATAGAATCGAGCTAGACTTTTTATGGTT
The DNA here is from genome assembly GCA_015847255.1 of Hyparrhenia diplandra. Taxonomy (NCBI): domain Eukaryota; kingdom Viridiplantae; phylum Streptophyta; class Magnoliopsida; order Poales; family Poaceae; genus Hyparrhenia; species Hyparrhenia diplandra. The sequence goes on along the minus strand of JADLZK010001323.1, from coordinate 1,996 downwards.
GTGGAATCAAATGCCTCACCCTAGAGAACCTAAATTTGAACAAGTGGACCATTAGAGACTTTTTCTAAGAATCACTTGTCATAGGCCTCAAAGTGGCGCTTGCTTAGAGGAAATCTTGAATTCCATCAAAAATCTTTGTGTCGACCTCGTGCCGAAAACAAGAAGGGGAATGACACGAAAGGTACATAGGAAGTTAGGTGGATAGGTTAAGAGAAGTTTCTAATCCCGATATAGAATCGAGCTAGACTTTTCGCGGTTTGTGGAATCAAATGCCTCGCCCTAGAGAACCTAAATTTGAACAAGTGGACCATTAGAGAGTTTTTTCTAAGAATCACTTGTCATAGGCCTCAACGTAGCACTTGTTTTGAGTGAAATCTTGAATTCCATCGAAAATCTTTATGTCGACCTCCGTGCCGAAACAAGAAGGGAACGACACGAAAGGTACATAGGAAGTTAGGGTGGATAGGTTAAGAGAAGTTTCCAATCTGGCTATAGAATCGAGCTAGACTTTTTCGGTTGTGGAATCAAATGCCTCGCCTAGAGAGAACCTAAATTTGAACAAGTGGACCATTAGAGAGTTTTTCTAAGAATCACTTGTCATAGGCCTCAACGTAGCACTTGTTTTGAGTGAAATCTTGGAATTCCATCGAAAATCTTTATGTCGACCCTCCGTACCGAAACAAGAAGGGAACGACACCTAAAGGTACATAGGATGTTAGGGTGGATAGGTTAAGAGAAGTTTCCAATCAAGCTATAGAATCGAAGCTAGACTTTTCGGTTAGTTGTGGAATCAAATTCCTCCCCTAGAGAACCTAAATTTGAACAAGTGGACCATTAGAGAGTTTTTTCAAGAATCACTTGTCATAGGCCTCAAAGTAGCACTTGTTTAGAGTGAAATCTTGGAATTCCTCGAAAATCTTTGTGTTGACCTCCGCATCGAAACAAGAAGGGGAACGACATGAAAGGTACATAGAAAGTTACGGTGGATAGGTCAAGAGAAGTTTCCAATCTGGCTATAGAATCGAGCTAGACTTTTCACTGGTTGTGGAATCAAATGCCTCGCCCTAGAGAACCAAAATTTGAACAAGTGGACCATTAGAGAGTTTTTTCTAAAAATCGCTTGTCATAGGCCTCAAAGTAGCACTTGTTTAGAGTGAAATCATGGAACTCCATCAAAATCTATGTGTTACCTACATACCGAAACAAAAGGGGAATCGACACGAAAGGTACATAGGAAGTTAGGGTGGATTGGTTAGATGATGGTAGGATCAATTACATTGCATTCCCCAACCGTTAATATATGTTTCTAGATGTGACATTAGCGGCTCGCGGCGTTGATTTCACGTGAACTCAAAACATAGAGAAGTTTCTAATCCGGATATAGAATCGAGCTAGACTTTTTCAAGGGTTGTGGAATCAAATGCCTCGCCCCTAGAGAACCTAAATTTGAACAAGTGGACCATTAGAGAGTTTTTCTAAGAATCACTTGTCATAGGCCTCAAAGTAGCGCTTGTTTAGAGAGAAATCTTGGAATTCCATCGAAAAATCGTTGTGTCGACCTCCGTACCAAAACAAGAAGGGAACGACATGAAAGGTACATAGGAAGTTAGGGTGGGTAGGTTAGATTATGGTAGGATCAATTACATGGCGTCCCCCAACCGTTAATATATGTTTTCTGGATGTGACATTAGGGACTGCGGGCGCAGATTTCATCGCGAACTCAAAACAAAGAGAAGTTTCAATCCGGATATAGAATCGAGCTCGACTTTTCGCGGTTGTGGAATCAAATGCTCTCACGCTAGAGAACCAAAATTTTGAACAAGTGGACCATTAGAGGTTTTTCTAAAAATCACTTGTCATAGGCCTCAAAGTAGCACTGTTTAGAGTGAAATCATGGAATTCCATCGAAAATCTACGTGTCAACCTAATCTCCGTAAACAAGAAGGGGAACTACGCGAAAGGTACATAGGAAGTTAGGGTGGATTGGTTAGATGTT
>JADLZK010001322.1:0-109217 GCA_015847255.1 Hyparrhenia diplandra | reverse complement strand
GTAATGCAAAGAGATGCTTAGGATACAATACCACCGGTGTAGTGTCGAGGTTGAAGCCAATCATAACTGTTGACACCTATTATAGCATAAAATTACTAGTCAACTAACATGAAATAAGGGCTTAAATTGAATATCAACCTAAGTCTAGGGGTTTTAACTAACATAATTCTACGAGCTTTGGTGATTTATATATTTTCGGGGACTTAATAGATAAATGCGAGAGAAGAATGGAGAAAGTTCCGGAATATACAAGACATATGATGACAAGACTTGACCGTGAAGTAACTCAACCCGAAAAGTGAACTAAAACATTCTAGAAGATACGGAGGACACCGGAAGAGACGAGGTTGGGAGGAGGCAATTACGGCGGCCGCCCGGGCAATTTTATTGCCCGACCGCCGGGGCAATTATGCCCAATCAGGTTCATCTTTTTATGTCGGTTTATAACCGACTTTGAGGTTGTATCTACACCGTTGCCAAGGTCGGTTTGATCCAAGGGCTATCGTTCATCGCCAAGGCCTATATAAAGAAGACCCCACGACCCCGGGGCAAAACCTAATTCATTACTATCTCATTATCTCTTAGTTGTAGGGGTCCCTTGTAAGGATCAACTCTCTCTAAGAGATTAGTGAAATAAATTAGACATGTAATTAGAAGTGGATTAGATCTAATTAGATCTAATCAAGAGTAAGAGTTAAGAAGAGATTAGAGCTATAGTCCTCATTAGAGACTAGAACTAATCTTGTTCCTAGAGTTAAAGTGTTGGTGATGGGAAGAGCTGCGGAGGAAGCACCCGGACCTGTCGGTGACTCCTCTACATCTTGTACTATCGGAATCAAGTCCAGTAACACTGGTACTTGATCCCGAGACTTCTATGTTGGATCAACTCCTTATTTGAGTAAGTAAATGTTCTTATTGTTCACAACTCTTGTTTGAGTACTTTAATCACGTAGGGCGCTATAGATTAGAGGGTAGCCGCCCTAGGCGGGTTGCTTGTGATGACACCTTATATTCCGAGTCGTGTGGTAGATCGCGGGGAGTGACAAGTCTGTTGAGTCCTTTGGAATCCACCCTCCGTCTATAAGACAAGTTGGGCATGTAAGTCTTGGGAGGATTGCATGTTTAAGCCCATGTTTTCCTTTGGGTGCTTCCCTTTAAGACAATACCAACATATGCTTACAAGGATAAGAATTAGACAACCATAGAAATCTCCTTATCTCTTTATCTTCTTGAGTTCCTTGACTACTTTGCTTTCGAGGGGATTAGTTATATTCCTTAGTTACCTCACACCATCCTCCCCATTGGATTCGATATAAAACCCTCTCCCGGGTGAAATGCTCACACCGATATCCGTTCACTTGCGGATTATTATAAATATTTTTGTAGGCTTAACAAATACCAACAAGCATTTACGGCGTTCTTTGGGGAGGAATGGTTCTTTGAAAATATTGAGTGTAATTAATCTTGTATCATATCTTAGTGTAGACTTTCTTTTTTATATTTTCTTTTTCTTTTTATATCTTTTTGGGATCTTCGTTCCACACCTATCTTTTATGCTGCACCCATAAACACAAGTTCAGGCCATTAGCATCTATAGAACATATCCTATCCCTTGGCTTTGAACTGTGTCTACGGTTATCTGAATGATCATGAAATAACCCATTATAGGAGAGAATTAGAAGTTAACCTCGGGCCAAATCCTATCCTTTTACAAGGATAATATTTGGATCTCATCCTAGAAAAGTTGTTGGCATGACCATCATGCGGTTTTTCTGGAGGAACTTTTCTTTCCTTTTTCTAAAGCAAGGTTTGTTCTTGACAAACTCGATGGGTGTGATCTTTTTCCTTAGAATCTTTGATAAACACCCAAAGGAAGAAAAAGGAATCATCCTCTAGACCATAGAAGAAGTTTTGATAGCCAGATCATAATCATTCCAATCCCTTGATTTAGCTACAAATCCTAAATCATCAATACTCTAAACACCTCCAAGGAAGAAGTAATTCTACCCTTGATTCTTTTATGGTGATGACTTTGGGAAACAAACTTCTAAGCTTCACAAGAGAGACCTTTGAGTGCCTATAAAACCAAATCCTCTTAGAGAAGAGTCTCTAGAAAGCATCCTGATTCTTACAAAGGGCGTTGGGAGCCCAAGGATGGCATATCTAATGATGCCATAGAAAGGAGCAAAAAACTATCTAGAATCCATTCATGTCTTCTTTCCTTTTATTTCGGACTAGATAACAAAACCATATTTAACCTCATCCTTGACCCCAATGAATCCTCTAGTATTCTTTTTTTTGAGTCTACCTACGATCTTAGAAATCCCAAGTATAGACATCATGAGGGATCTAAGGAAGACCAGAAGAAGCGTTATCAATAGCTGGAGAACATCCATGAGCATAGGAGTTACATCCTAAATTTTCTATCCAATCCTTGCCCATGTGAGCAAACTCTGAATTAATTACCATCTCTAATCTTGCCACTTACAAGATCTCAAACCCCCTTGAGATAATTGTTCATAAGGATTTAGAAAGGGTGGTTGTTGATCTTATTGGTTTGAAAGTTGAGATTGGCGGTTTAAGGGAAAACCTCTTCATTATCTTGAATCATCTTTGATGGTTTCCCAGGACGAGCTTTTTGTCCTAAATCAAGCACTCTAGGGAGGTAAGATAAGTATAGATCTTTTGCTATAACACCCCCCTTGTGTAGTGAGCATAGAGATATAATTATGAGAATATTCCTTCGAATTTTTTTTACTAACCATTTCAGGTCTAGAACAAGGAAAACAAAGGATGACAATGTAAAGGTATGTCAACCAATCATCATGCAACATTAAATCACTCATAAAATTCTTGCCATGTTATCTTGGTTATCACTACCTTTGAGACATGCTCAATCTACAAAATATCAATCATAACTTTCATCTCTGTTTGAATAAATCTCTTTAATGTTTTTATATTACCATTATTTACTATATTATATGATTTGGTTTTGATGTACTTTCATACACCTTCTTTAAATTAGGCATGGTGCTTAGTTTAAGTTGTTTTCTGAATTAAATTAGACAAGGTGTCTAGTTTGATTTTTTGAACTGAGGGTGTGTTGAGTTTTACTTCTAAAGGTTTTTAAATTAAGCATGGTGCTTAGGTTAAAAATGCCTTCCTAAATCAAATTAGACGTGGTGTCTAGGTTGATTTATGAGCTGATAAGTATGCTATAGTAGATGTTGGATATTTTGTTGGACTAACCCTGCTTGAAAAAAACTCTCAAACAAGCTTGGGGAAGTCTTGAGATGAACTCACATTAGAGATGAAGCAAGAAAAGAAGAGGAGTGCCACAAACGAGTCTACGGACAAAAGCACTTCCTCAGGGATGAACTCAAGAGTGATTGGCACATGGAAGAAGAAGACCAACTCCACCAAGGATAATCCAATTATGCTCTTCTTCCTTACATACCCCATCACTTCACATGCTTGGTTTTGCAATCTCTCTATTCACTATTACTCTTTTCTACAAGATCGAATGATTTTTGATGCATGAAAATCAAAACTTAATGTTTCATAAAATCATTCCTTTAGAAAAGCAAGGTAAATTTGGAAACATGGGATAAAAGATCTATGCTAAAATCTTCAACCAAACTTTTCTGTAGCATAGAAAGTGACCTTTAGCCCTGTGACAACACTATTCTTGTTACTACTTGTATATTCCTTCGGGTATGTGTTGTTCACTAATGGCGGGAGTAAAACCATGAGAGGAGCAAAAAGGTCCTAGCACAATTCAAAGGAGAAGAAGGAAAGGATGATGCAATAAAGGAGATAAGTTAGGAGCAAGATACATAAAAGGCCAATTAAGGAAAACTCAAGCAAAGGAAGGAACCACCACAAGGTTGTTAAGATGCCTTCACGAGTTGCTTGTAGAAGGTATTCCAACTCTATAAAAAACCTTTAGAGAGATTTTTGGTGTGCAAAGGATATTCCAATTCTATAAGGAATATCCTTCCGCGAGGATCTTGTTGTAGAAGGTATTCCATCTCCAAGCAATCTCTCTCTAAAAGGATAGAGTTCCCTTTCACCTCCCTCTCTCTCAGCAGCGCCACCCCCCTGCCGCCATGCGCCACCAGCCCGCCGCCCGCCCCCTAGGCGCGCCTTCTGCCCGGCGCGTCGGCCACATGTCACCCTGACTTCGATCCGGTGCAGGATACTGGTATCCGGAGGCCACTATGATCCACCCACCACCATGGATGCGAGGCGAAGAAGGTTCTAACCGAGCGCTGGCGCGTTCTCCAACTTCCTTTGCCTGCCTCGTGTAGGCATAAAAATCCTACTCCTTGCGCCGCGCACAGCGACAAGCGAAATAGCTAGCTTTACTCTCGCTCGGCGTTTTGAATCGAAGGCATGCCGATCAATTTGACTTTGTTAATTGACAAGGAGGAGGTAAGCGTGAGATGCGGAACATGCACGGTGAGACCAAGGCAGTTCGCATGTATGGCTCTAAGGCGGATGTAAAGACACATAGCTATGAGAGCTATCGTCAAACGACGATAATGAAAGCATTCGGTAAGCATGTAAAGATGTAATCGTAATAATAGTTGCCGAATGATCATAAAAGACATGTTTGAACAAGTAAAGTCGATCATCATGATATGACATTATAAAGCTCTATTGCATGGATCGAATTAATTGACAACATGGAACAAAAGCGAGGTAACTCATAAATAAAACCTAATCTAAATGACACATGCATAGGTTTCATCCAACTAGTCTTGCCGCACGTCTAGCCTTCCTTCCCTAAACCCGTCAAGTTTAAACCCTTGCAAGCTAATCCACGCATGATACCACTTGCTACAGATATAAACCACCTACCACAACTAGATCAATCCACCGCATGATACAATCTAACCATGATAAGCTAAAAACACGCATACATCTAAATAGATCTATAAATACTCATTACTCGTTGAGGGCGTATGCATAGACAAGTAAAGTACACATGCAAACCTAATCTAAAAAAAAAAGCCAGGAGATTCGTCCGATCAGTCCTAACAACAATCCACCGCATGATACAACGCAACAAGCTAATCCACCGCATGATCGGCTTGCGGACTTAACCGTTCTAAACCCTCTTCGTCCTAACGACAATCCACCGCATGATACACTTTGCAACAAGCTAATCCACCGCATGATACGGCTTGCCGGACTAGACCCTAACGATAGGTAGATTTACACATGCAAGATACAAGTAAACACATAAGCTGTGTTCCGGCAAGGTTGCGAATCCGAGGGTCCATGAAGAAACTTACACGTAAAACCTTAGCACTGCCGCCGCGACTCATGACTAAGCGGCGTAAGAACCGCCAACACGTGACAACCTAGATTGATCTAGGCTCGGCTATGAAAAACAGATAGATCTAATGACAAACCAATGATAAACATTGAGAACACCGATGACATATAGATCTAACAAAAGATAAAACCAAGCAACATCAATCTAGGCGGGCAAAGAGTGTGTGCAAACATAAATAAATAAATAGATAAACAAATAGGAATCATGCACCACTCGGTAACTTAATGAATTCATTAGGGTGCCAAGCCTAATGAAGCCCGATAACAACTCTTAGCCGGATCTTAGCCCACGGATGGCTCATGATGGCGACAAAAGAACCCTCTTGCCCTTACGATAGCTTAAATCCGCTGACGATACTAAGCGTGAACAAGACTTCTTGCAATAATCTAAATCCGCTGGCGATACTAGACATGGTGCAAGGTTGCGGTACTTACGGAGGTCGGCGGGTTGATGAATCCTCTACATGATGAGATCGGCGACACGATTGGACTCGAAGGGTGGCGGGAGCCAAGGCATGAGGCGGGTTGGTTGTATTTGATTTGGTAGATCGTTTTACGAGTTGCGGGGGTCTCATATTTATACCACAGGCTTATTGAGTCCTAACTAATTACGAATAATAATGGCGAAAATATCTAGCTAAGATACATTGTCCTCCAAGTCTTCACCGAGTCGTGGATTTGTATGCGTGGCGTGGGCCCTCGCCTTTGGATATTCTTCTTGGCGTCCCTTGCTTGCCCGAACCATCTCTTGCTCAACTCCTTCTCGGACTCGGGCTCCTTAGCCAAATAGCGGCCGTGGCTTCGAATGCTTTACGGTGTTGCTGCTTTGCTTTCTCGCTAACCGAATGACCTCTTACCCGAACCGTCGCGTGCCGGCCCATCGTCATCCGGGCTCTTACAAATTTTGGTGTTAACACCTCGACACGCTCGCCGATCAAGTTCTTTATCCTCTCACGGTACCAAGCTAGCGGAGGAATGCATGATCAAATCTTCTCGGGGAGGCGGAGATGGAGATGAAGTCACCATGGAGGGAGAACATCAAAGCAAACGAAGAAGGGCAAGGCGTCGCTTCCCAAGCTGGACACGGCAACTGATCTGCGGAGAAGGATGGCCACCATCCTGGACCGAAGCCGGCCGGGGAGGCGCCCGGCCCCGGCGTACATGCGCCGCCCCCTCCCCGGTCGTCGACCACTCCCCACCCTAGCTCCTCGTGCACTGGGTTGTCCTTCGACATAAGATGGCAGGGCGATCCCTACCATGGCTCAATCGGCTGCGAGCAATTCTTGAGGGGGACAAGGTGCGCCCGACCCGGAGCAAGTCTGGTGCAATTTACCATCTCACATGAGGAGTGTAGCGATGGTACATGCGCTGTCCCAGAGAAGCGCGACAGTTGGACAAGTTTCGCCCGGTCGTCAGCGGCGCTTGGCCCGGCTACCGGACGCGATCCGGGTGGGTGAGGCGGCATCGCGAACCCGGACCCAGCACCATGGGCGGTACCGCGAGTAGTTCTTGGCGCCGCGTCGCTCACACCGGACACCTTGGCGACAAAGCGGCGGGTCAACATCTAACAACTGCAGGACTTTAGGAACCGTTGAAAATCGACGTCGAGCTGCAGGATCAAAGAACATCGCGGAACAACCATGTCACTCGCCAGGGCGTACAAGCGCCGCCTCTCCATCCTCTACAACGTCGGCAAGATGACGCAGCAGCGGGGCAAGTCACCCGCACCCCTACCCCTCATCGCGGCTCCAGCAGCTCCAACACCGGCGACAGCAGCGACATCGACTCGGCCGTTCAAACGGCTGACACCAGAGGAGATGGCGGGAGCGATGCAAAAGCAAGAGCGTGCTTCAATTGTGATGAGTCGTTCTCACGGGGGCACAAGTGCAAGCACCTGTTCGACATCACCATCTTCAACGACTACGACGACGACCAGAAGAGCGCTGTAGTGGAGGCCCCCCCTGACGGTGCCGACCTAAGGGTCCTGTTCGGGGACCCCAACTCCCCGGTACGTGGTGCACACTCTCTCTACCTCGTCGGCATGATCTCAGGCACAGGCGTTAGTATCGTCGTCAACTCGGGCACCACGTACAACTACATCGACCCTCGCGTGGTGACCACAGCAGGACTGCAGACTTAGCCGGTACGGGTGATGATCACCGTTGGCACAGGCATGACTTCGACCTGCAGGGTGGCCACCTTCGAGGTCTCGCTACGCAGAACGCGGACGTCTTCGACATCGACACATACAACATGCACGTGGGCAACGACGTCGACATCATCCTCGGCATGCCCTGGCTGACGGGCCTGGGAAGGGTGACATGAGACTTCGCCTCCAACGAGCTGACCGCGACGCTTAGGACAGGACATTCGTGCAGGCGCCTCCCCCAGGCAACACGGGGGCGCCCTGAAAGGTCCTAATGGCTAGAGGGGGGGTGAATAGCCTATTAAAAATTCTACAAACAACACTAAGCAAGGCGGTTAGTAAATAAGACGGCGTAGCAAATAAGCAAATGCTTCAAGCTAATTATGCAAGCCTCCTAGCAATTCTAGCAATTCTAATATCTCTAATCATAAGCAATGGCTAGGTTGCTAAGTTACTCCTAGGTGGACAAGATATGCTAACTAGGATTACCACTTGGAGCTAACAAGGCTAAACAAGCTACTCAAGCTACCAAGCTAAGCACCCTAACAAGATATACTACCAAAGTAATGCAAAGAGATGCTTAGGATACAATACCACCGGTGTAGTGTCGAGGTTGAAGCCAATCACCGTGTACAAGAAATCTCCAACGAGCTAGCACACAAGACACGATGATTTTTCACCGAGGTTCACGTCTTTGGCCAGACGCGCGCTAGTCCCGTTGTGGCGACACACCCACTTGATGGTTGCTAAGCAATGGCGGTGCCAAATCGGTGGGAGCTCAAGCACACCAATCACAAGAAGGGGCCAAACAAGCCACGAGCAATTCACTAGTGCTCCTTTCGCGAATCTCCGCGGGGTAAGGAGCGACCCCTCACAAACCACGGTGTGGCCTCAAACAAGCTCAATCGAGCTCAACACCGCCTCTTGCTCCAAGCGCTAGGTGTGGGGGGGATAAACCCCTATCCCCTCACGGGTCGCTTTGGGTTAGGCCTCTCGGGCGGCCCGGGGACGGCCGGATTAAAGCCCTTGGCGATAGAAGGCCGAGATTATCGGAGATTACGGCCTAAACTTGGTCATCAAGATAGTTTCCTAGTATAGTTCAATCGTAATCACTATACACTTTCCTATTATGTCGATCGGGATAGCTCTTGTCGGGACGGTCGACCCGGTAACCACTCCCCGGACTATATAAGGAGAGCGGGGATCCCCCCCTAGGGCAGATAATTCTCAATCAATCAATACAACTAAGCGGGGCGTAGGTTTTTCGCCATCAAGGCGGCCGAACACAGGTAAAACCCGTGTGTTTTGTCCTTAGCGTCTGGGTTAGCCATCTCGCGCATCCCTAACCGCTCAATCTACTAGCGGGGCATACCCCCGCTAGGCTATCGCCCGATAAGCGAGCGGCGGTTGGCGCGCCCGGGTAGGGGTGTGTGCACGAAGGCGCCATGGCTAACAAGATGGTGATCTTCCACGACTCCATGGTGATCGACCCGTTGGAGGACATCCAATTCGGGACCTTCGTGCGGAACAAAGCGGCGCCATGCTCGGCGTCGACAACCTGTGCGACTCGGATCAATCTCTTGCCGGCATGCCTTCTGAACGCCGGCACCGACTCAACCCGGTCGGGGCGCTCAGTTCCGTCGGGATCACTCATCCGTTTGTGCCATACACGGCGGCCGTCCACGGCGTCGACAACCTACTCGGCGACCGACAAGATCAAGATCGATGCGAGTGAGTCTACTCGCTGGTCGATTGACTCACATTAAACTTTCTGCCAAACGGGAACAATATCGACCACGACACGGGCTGCCCGGCGCTCGCCGGGGAGAAGCAGTGCGGTCGAGGGCGTCTTCCCCTCGGCCAAAAGTGGTCGTCACCTCTACTCCCGAGGGCGGGTGGATCCACTTCTCGTCGTCCGCGCGGTCGCGGGGGCTGGGCTGCGGGTTGGTCGGAGGAAGGCCGTCTGGACCTACGACTTCATCGATGCCCCAACATACGCGGGGGCGCCTGGAAGTCGACAAAAGCGTGACCACATCTGCATGGCTAGGCTCTCTCGATCTAGAGGGCGGGAGGAGGAAGAAGGCCTTGAACTCCGTGATGGCCGTACCGCCTCTCGACCGTCCGGCGCCACTACTCTTTTGTGCTCCGAGGATCGGATGGAGCTCGAGATCGGCTACGACTACCCGCTGTTCGACCCGGTACGCTCCACAGAGACTGCGGCGGGGAATCTTCGTCGGCGGGAGTTCGGCACCTTGGCGGGGAAACCCCGAAGAACTCCGCCTTTGCTCGGGAGGGACACAACGCCGTCGGCGCGCCCCGCGGCAGCGGAGCGGGACGTTCTTTACTTTCGGGCTCGGCCGGCGGTTCTACGGGCTTCCGATTGGCGGGGACTCTCGAGATCTCTGATCTCAATTTGGTGGTGGTGGGAATCCGGTTCACAAGGCGCCGGAAGCGAGCGTCGCCCGCGGCGGCTCTCTGGCGCGCGAAACGCCACAATAGAAGATGTCGGGTTACATCTCGCCACCCACGCTTCGGCTCAATCCCATCTCGAGTTCATCTGCGCCTTCACGCCGGTCGTCTCGCCGGCGTCATCGCCAAAGTCGTAACACCAAAGGCGAGGAAGAGGCGTCCTCGATGCCAAGGGGGCAAACCCGTCCCGGCGCGGCGATGGAGCCACCTCGGTGCAGCCGCGGCGGCGGGGCAAGAGCGCTTGAGCCAAGGCGGTCGGCGGCGGGGCGGGGGGTAGTCTTGCGATTGCTCCGGTGGTGGCGCGGTGGACAACCACCCGGCGTCCCGCCCGGGATCGAAGCTCGACATCCCCCCACCTCGCGTAGCAGCATCGAGATTGCCCGAGATGCTCGCTACGCATCACCCGACCCGGCCGGTGGGCCGCGAAGGCTCCGAGATCGGCGACGAAGAGAGTACAACATCTTTGTGCGGGAACCCGGCCCAAACCTCCACGATCACTACGATCGGCCCTACCACCGGATCTCCGCGGGGGTCGGTGGCCTCTAGGTTTCAAAGGCACCAACGCTCTCTCAAAAAGTACACCGGCGACCAAGATCCCGAGGCACGGGTCATGATCTACGAAATTGCGATCGGGGTCGGCGGAGGCGGGAAGGCGTCATGGCAAACTACTTCCGATCGGCCTCGACCGAGGTGACCGCTGGCGGCTCCTGGACCTCCCCTAAAGGGAGGCTACGCCGTGGCAAGATGTCAAAGATATCTTCATCGGCACCTACAAGTCCATGTGCAAGCAATCGGTACAAAGTACGACACAGAGCGGTTCTTTGGCAAGAACCCCTGGAGTACATCCGCGCTTCTCGAGTGCTTGATCCGGATATCACCGCGAGGAGTGCGGCGGCACATTCCCAAGGTCTCGTCTCAATGTAACGCCGCCACCAAGAGCTACGGAAAAGCTCCACGGTCCAAGATCACCACCATGTGCAAGCAATGGCGCGAGAGGTTCGCGAGGCGGATGATGAGGCCGAAATGCGTCTTCCACAAAGATTACGGCTACTGCGAGAGTATTCCCCCGTCGCGAGGCTCCTCGTGGCGATAAGCGCATAACCCAAGCCCGCCACGGCGACTCCAATGTATCCTTGGCGCCGTCGTGATCGGTGTTGCATTTCTTAAAGCGCCAATCACTAGAAACGAGGTTTGGAACCCATCTCTAATAACGGCGCGCCCAAAATCACCACCATTCCAAGTGAAACCACCGTGTCGGTGATAACACTAGGCACATCAACGGTGATAGATCTTGCCCTAAGAAGATATTCATCCGCAAGCGCCGCGGATCTATCATTGTAGCATTTCACCGGCGAAGTATTCAGGGTATGGTTATTTATATTTTCCCAAAGGAAGGCATGGTGGAAAAGGATCTAATAGAGACATGAATAGGATAACATGACTATGTAATGGACCAATGCTCATAACGAGGGATATAAAGGAGCGGTAAAGGGATAACTTGACACACCCGTAAGCCAAACTCAAGGATAAAGATAAATAAGGAATAAAGAAAAGACCTAAGTGGAGCATCTGATTCTAGTCATGGGCGATAGTCGGGGCAACACGCTGAAGCGGGAGATCGGGCGAGAATGAAATGGACGACCTCCGGAATCGCCCTAATGGAAGGCATTTACGAACTCCTACGGCACACGGCGTGGGGGGATTTCAAGGGGCGGTCAAGGCTTGTCACGACCAAGCCGCCTACCCCCTCAACCGTGGCATGCACTCATATTGAAGGATACGGCATCCCGGACACCGTCGCATACTAGGACACTACTCATGTCCCCCATGGCCCCACCCTACGGATGGGCGGAATAGGACACGAGCAAGCCCGAAGGACACAACGAACCGCCAAACGGCACAATCCCGACACTACAATTATATTGCATGAATGGTTTAAGCATAAAGTTCTATATGGCGATATCACAACATAGAAACTATAGACTAGTTCATGTATCATGATCATGTCAAGAACAACATGTTCGATCATAGGATAAATCACGAGGTATAGAAATAACATGAAGACTCTAATCCTAATGCACAACCAAGATAAGATAAGAGCAAGGCTTTGGAAGAATACCATAGAAAAGATTTATTCTCCATCTTCCAAGGAGCAAGCTCTCCTTGGTAGCTTTACCTAGCTCCACATCTAAACTACTAATCCTACTAAGAAGAGGAAGAAGAAGAAGTAGAAGAAGAAGAAGAAGAAGAAAAAGGAGAAGAAGAAAGAAGAAGAAAGGGAGAAGAAGAAGAAGAAGAAGAAGAAGAAAGAAGAAGAAGAAGAGAGAGGCTACATTGTGAGGTGTGTGTTACAATGGTGGGAGATGGCCTCCTTTTATAGGTAGAGGAGGGGGGCTCATTGGAAAATGTCCCTCCCCATATGGAAAAGCCAAAACCGACACAGGAATACCTTCCTAGTTTGCTAAACCGACCAACCAGCGTCGAAAGCGCCCGGTTTTTGGAAAGGTCACAAACCGCCTCGCCAAACACGGGCTTTGAACCAACGCGCACCGTGGTGAATGTGGCGTACACTGTCTGGGCTTCGGTTCGGGCGGGCCTTGGCAGGCTGGCGTGTTTGGGCTTGAAAAGTTGTGTGGCGATGTTTGCTCGGCCCGGGATCTGCGTGTTTGGTCCATTTCTCCCTTGGGCTTGATGTTCTCGAGGAATAAACTTTCGGGGGGCGCCTTTTGGTGTATTTTCCACTTGTTTCTTATATAAATCTGCACAATAATAATTTGGACACTACAAGTGGAAATATGTCAATAATAAATGTATATGTGTGTAGTAAGGTATAGTTTCACCCCTTATTGGTAGAATGTTGGCGTTAAAAATATGTCGTTGGTGGCCGTCAACAATCGGAACCGTCGGGGGAGGTGGTGTCAACAATGTCAAGACCGGTGGCAAGAAGAAGGCGCTCAAGCGGCGAGATCCCATCAAAAGCTTCTACACGGCAAGTGCCCCCGACACCCGAACTTGAACCATAGTCTGGCGAGTGTCGGCACTTCAATGCCGAGTATGAGAGCGACATAAAAAGCTCAAGATCGCCGACGAGGTGGGAGGAAGCACCCAAAGTTGCCCGCAACAACCAGGAAAGAAGGCGAGGACGCCGATCCTAGGCACCGCTCCGTGTCGAAGACGCCGTCGTTCACATGATCTTAGGCGGACACTACGGCCGCGAGGTGGGGGGCGGGATCGCAAGATCTCCGCCCGTAATGTCCCGACCGTCAAAGACTTCAGCGAGGGGTGATAACCTTCTCCGATCGCGACGACTAGTGGTGTAACAACCCGTACCCAGGCGATTCCCCGGTCCTCGACCGGTGATCGGGCGCTGCGCTTCGAGCGGTCCTCATCGACGGAGGGAGCGCCTTGAACATCTTTGTTCGGGAGCTCGATGAAAGCCCCGGACATCACGAAGGGCGACCTCAAGCCATACGAGCACCCGTTACGGGGATCCTCCCCGAGTCGTCAACCCCTCTCGGGGCGGTGGCGCTTAGGTGTGCGGTTCGGCGGCGCTAAAGCACCATCGCATCCGAGTACATGAATTTCGTCGTCGCCGACTTGAGTCATCGTACCATGCCATCATCGGACGGTCGGGATTGACCAAGCTCATGGCGGTCCCGCACTACGGCTACCTTATCCTCAAGATCCCCACGGAGAAAGGGGTCCTCACATGCAGGGCCAACGTACATATGGCCTACGTCTGCGAGAAGGAAGGCCTCGACAAGCGGGAGTTCATCCTCCAGTCGGTCCGGCAAGAGGAGGTGATCAAGAACGCAAAGAAGATGAACCCCTCGGCCCTCGAGATACCCAGGAAGAGCGGACGAAGAAGACCACCAAGCCATCGGATACCAAAGACATCCTGGCGGTGGAAGGAGACCCGTCAAGGCGGCGAAGATAGGCGTGAATCTTGACCCGAAATAGGAAGGCGGCTCGTCCGGTTCCCGAGGGATAACGTGAGCATTTTTGCGTGGAAACCCGCTGATATGCCCGGAGTACCTCGGAGCCGGATCGAGCACCGCCTACGTGTCAAGCCGACGGCCAAGCCGTGCGCTCAGAAAATACGCCGCTTTAATAAAGAAAAATCCGCTGCCATTAAAGCAGAAGTAACTAGATTGCTAGCTGCTGGCTTTATTCGCGAAGTGTATCATCCTGACTGGGTAGCTAATCCGGTCCTTGTAAGAAAGAAGAATAATGAATGGAGGATGTGCGTTGATTATACCGATCTCAATAGGGCTTGCCCTAAAGACCCCTTCGGTCTCCCGCGCATCGATCAGGTTGTCGACTCCACTGCAGGTTGCGAGCTCCTTAGCTTCCTGGATTGCTATTCGGGCTATCATCAAATCGCCCTTGCGGTCGAAGACCAGGAGAAGACTTCCTTCATCACTCCGTTTGGCGCCCTCTTTGCTATACTACCATGTCGTTGGCCGAAGAACGCCGGCGCCACCTACCGGCCGACTGGCTATCAGGGGCTGCTTAGGGAACCTTATCCCCGACCTCGCTCGGGCTTATGTCGACGATGTCGTGGTGAAAACCAGGCGCGCTCTCCGGTCGACGATCTTGCAAGGGTCTTCGCCAAGCTTAACAGTACCAATGGAAACTCAATCCGGGAAAGTGTGTTTTTGGCGTCCCCTCCGGTAACTTACTCGGCAACATTGTTAGTAGGCATGGCATCGAGCCAAACCCGAGAGAAAATCAAGCGCCATCATGCGGATGAAGCCGCCCCAAAACATCAAAGATGTCCGTTAGTTGGCCCCGGATGCATGGCGACCGAAGCCGTTTTCGTCGCCGCGGCTCGGCGAGAAGGGGCTGCCGTTCTTCAAACTCCTTCCTTCAGCGAGAAGCTTTCGGGTGGACCAACGAGGCTCAAGAGGCCTTCAACGGCTTCAAAGTTTCTCACCACACCTCTAGTATTGGTGGCCCCGAGCGACGCGGAGACCATCTTGCTCTACATCGCAAATGACCAATCGGGTGGTTAGTACCGCTTTGGTTGTCGAGCGCGGAAGAAGGGCACGTATACCCCGTCCAACGGCCGGTCTATTTCGTCGGTGAGGTCTGAACGACTCCAAGCAAAGGTACCTGCATATACAAAAATTGCTCTATGGGATCCTCATCACGTCTTGCAAAGGCTGCGTCACTACTTCGACCTTCACCCGATCAGCGTGGTGTCGGACTACCCATTGGGCGGCGTCCTAAGAAATAAAGATGCCAATGGTCGTATATGCAAGTGGGCGTCGAGCTCGGCCTATTCACCATTGGATACAAGAATAGGAGTACCATCAAGTCACAAGCATTGGCAGATTTCATTTGCGAAAGTGGGCGGATCACGGAGACTCCCCTCGAAGACACCCGGCCCGCGAACGGCGGACAATGTACTTTGACGGTTCATTTGGACATCGATGGTCGGGGCTGGCGTCTACATCATATCGCCCTCCGGGGATACACTCCGGTATGTCCTCGGATCCACTTCCCCGGCATCCAACAACACCCGCGGAGTATGAGGCTGCCCCTTCACGGCCTTCGTATTGCTATCCACCTTGGGATTCGCCCGATTTGCAAGTATTTGGTGACTTCGGCATTGGTAATCAAGCAAGTCAATAAAGATTGTGATTGCAAGAGTGAGAAGATGGATGCATATGTGGCGGCCATAAGAAAGTTGGAAGGCAAGTTCTACGGGCTCGGCTTTGATCACGTGGTTCGGGACTACAACCAAGCCGCCGATGAACTTTCCAAGCTCGGCTCTTCTCGGGCAAAGATACCGGCCCGGCGTCTTCGTCGAAGATCTTTGGAAACCAACCATCGGTGATCCTGCGCCCGGCCCTCCCACTTGAGGCGGTGAGCACATTGTCGCCACCCTATCCAATACCGTTGATGAAGGCGGCGAGTCCCAATAATTAAATATCTGCGGGGAGGCTCTCGTGCGGAAGACAAGACGGAACAAGAGCGACTCATCGGGCGAAGTAAAATTATGTCCTAGTCGATGGTTTCCTCATGCGGAAGAGTATCGGAGACCGGGTCTCGCAAGTCGTCTCGGCGGATGGTATAAAGTTGCTCGGCGAAATCCATGGTGGGATTTGTGGGAATCATGCGGCTCCTCGAACCCTAGTCGGAAGGCGTTCGGGCGGGATTCTCTTGGCCGACGGCGATTCTTGCTGATGCATAACACCTGTGCGGCATTGTGAGAAGTGTCAATTCTTCGCGAAGCGGCGCGTAATGCCCGGCACATGAGCTCCGGACTATACCGGCAACATGGCCTTTCGTCTTTGGGGACTTGGCGCTATTGGGCCTTTCAAAGCAGCCCCGTGGTTTCAAGTGGATATTCGTTATGGTCGACAAGTTCTCCAAGTGGATCGAATATCTCCCTCTGGTCGGCGCCAACCAATATAAAGCCGTCGAGATGTTGGATGAGGTGGTCCATCGTTTGGCATCCCCAACTCCATCATTACCGATCTGGGCGGCACATTTACGGGCGGTCATTTTTGGGATTATTGCGAAGACAAAGGCATCCGGGTGAAATATGTGTGCATCGCCGATCCTCACGCCAAACGGCGGGCCGGCGAGCAAACGGCATGATATTGGAAGCATTGCGGGCGACTCTTCCGGCGGATGGGAAATATCCCGGCCGATGGCTTAAAGAGCTACCCGCGTCGTATGCGGGGACTACGTACCCAACCCAGTACCGTAGTACGGTGTATCCCCATACTTCATGGTGTTTGGTTCGAAGCGGTCCTCCCGGCCGACATCGCTTTTCGCTCTCCTCGTGTCGAATTATAATGAAGAAACTTCGGATGCTACTCGAGAAGATGAGCTTGTCGCTAGAGGAAACCCGCCGCAATCTTTGCCGCACGCGGAACGCTAAATACCTTGAGGGCGTTCGAAGATATTACAATCGCAATGTACGTGGAAGAGCCTTTGCGGTTGGCGACCTGGTCCTTCGAAGGAAGCAGAAGAGCGTACACAAGCTGGGGTCTCATTGGGAAGGCCCTTTCAAAGTTAAAGAGGTTACCATGGGAGCATACCGGTTGATGACCATGGGAGATGTCGACGTCCCCAACTCACGGAACATTGAGCACCTGCGACGATTTTTCCCGTAATCTCGGGGACTCTGTAAGCCAGCTTGTATCGTTTCTTACTTTCTGCTGTCGCATATTAATAAAGTTTATTGGAGTATGTTGACATGGTTATATTTTCTTTCTACCGACATAGTAATTTATTTCCATGCTCGACTACACTCTTAAGTCACTAGACCCCCTAGAACCATCTCCGTACTTGGTTGTTTTGCGGTATGCGTGGATCGGTGTACTCCCCCGCATAGATCGGCGGCGGTAGATGACTCCTTACCGTAGTCGAACAGCCCAATAGCTTGCCCGAGCATCGCGTCTCCTTCTTTGTGGCTATCTTACCCCTTGGTAAGGCTAGGGCTGGCGTCTACCATAAGTGACCCCCTTCTCGTCTTCGGTCTACACTTCATCGTCTACCATAATCGTATGCATGCTAAAACGATTGTGAGATAAAAACAAAGTATTAAGCTAATTATGCCACCCACATCCGGGCGTGGCTCGGCTAAATTCCCAAGTGTTTTTCACTGTTTTTTCACTAACTGTTTCTTGCTACGGCCAAAAGAAGCAAAGTATCATGCCTGGGGCAACTTCACCCAGGACTTTACCTTTCAAACGGCTCACAGGAGTGGATTCATCTCATCAGCAAGTGTTGTCGCCGCCTCGTCAGCCGCCTCGCGCAGGTTTAGCGCACCAGCCTCCGTTGTCCCGAGTGCGTAGCCTAGGCGGACGCGCTCAAACTGCACCTCGGGATGATGGGAGCGCGCCACCGCCAGAGCATGTCGAGCCGTGTCGCGAGTAGCCCGGTGGGTGAACTCCATGAAGTTTGCCCAGGCCGCCGCCTTGCGTTGCTCCATGTTACGGGCGTCGGTTGGCGGCGCTCCCTCCGGATTGGCCCGCCAACCGCGTAGCCATGGATGGCGTCGAGGACGGCCCGACACCTTGCGGGAGACTTTGTGTGCGATTCCTCCATAGAGCATATCTAGCCTCCGGATCGCGAATCCGATAATCGGGTTGCAGCGTCGTCGCCGCCAAAAAATATACGGTAAGCACAAATCGTTCAAATAGTTTTTTGAGCAGGTATTATTCTACGGCATAAGGTTATACCGTCACGATCGGCGGTGGTATTCCGGAGCTCCTCGCGCAGCTCACCCGTCAGTTGGTTCGCCATCACCAGCTGCCGCTGCAGGGTCTCAATGGAGGCTTCATGCTCTGCAAGGTATCATAAAACCGCCATTTTAATCATTTTTATTACTAACCGTTCTTGCAAAGATGTCTTCAGATCGACTATTCCAGCAATCATTGTACATACCAAGTATTTGGGTTTGGGCCTCATGGCGTGCTCGCTGCTCCTGAGCAATGAGTTCCACGCGCTCCTCCTCCAGGCGCTTGCGGTCAACGGCAAGCTGTGCGCGTCCCTCTTCCAGGGCCTTACCCTCCCTGGCAACCCGGGCGGCTTCGCGATCTAGACGGGTTCGCTCAACCTCAAGGACTTCACGCTCGGCGGCCAGAGCCACCCTCTCCTGTGCAAAGGCACGACGCTGTGCGTCGCCGTTGCCAGCCAACAGGCGGTCCCTCTCGACCGCAAGCACCGCTCGCTCCTCAGCAAGACGGTCGCGCTCATGGGAGAGCTCATCCCGCGCCTGTCTGGCCTCAAAAAGGGCGCCCTGGCACTGCTCAAGCTCTTCGCGCAAATGGCGGATTTCCTCGTTCCGAATATGCTACACAACCACATTCAATCACACGATGTCTATGGCAGGATCACAATGCAAAACAAGGTGGTCGAGTACTTACGCGCAGGCGGCTAGCTCCCTCCTCCACTTGGCGGGCTATGCGGGTCGGCTCGTCTTCCTCTTCAACCTCGGGCCAGTCCTGTTCCACCTGGGGTACCGGGGCCTCGGCAGCTTCGTACTAGCCGTCCGCCTCCTCCATCTCTTGATCATCACCCAAGATTTGGACGTCGTCCAGGGGGGATTCAGGGCGGATGACCACGGGTGCAGCCTCTGGCCTTGGCACCACTGGCTCTGGAGCCTTATCAACTGGCTCTTGGTGCACCCGGTGCCCGGCTATATCTTGAGGTGCCACCGGTGCTGGAGCATCTTGGGCTGGCGCCTCTCGTTCGGGGGGCTCCTGAGGTTGCGTCGGTGCGGCTGGATCGTCCTGTTGAGGGGTGTCTGCGGCGACCGGCATCTGCACAGATTCGACGACGGGTCCCCTGCACCAAAGGCATGATTCACACATACATACATCGACAACATGAGTGATCACACTCGACAGCCAGTGTACTTACACATTGGCAAAGCGCATGCCACGGAGGCGACCTCCGGAGCTACCACCACTGCGGCCTCCTCCACTCCGTGGCGCCGACACGTCACCGTGTGGTCCGGCTGGCTCCCTTGGTAGATCAACCCGAACAATCGGTGTTCTATCTCCCACAGGTTGCTGCACTCAACAACGTGGCGATCAGTCGATGTATCCTTACACGGGGACTAGGTAACACTCGAAGGATACTTACAAAGGCGGTTGACTCAACAAAGGCTTGGAGTTCTTCATCGGCAAGAAAATCATCATCATACAGAGCTGTGTCACGACGGGGCGGCCGTCCTGCTGTCACCTTCTGCCGACGACCTCCGGTTCCGACGGGCTCTCCGAGGACGCTTGCGCGAGCCGAGCACTCTCCCGAAGCTACCCCGGGCGCCTCGGGCGGCTTTGCTGTGCGGGGGCACGGGGGCGGCGTTCACACTGCGTGGGCGCGAACGACGGCAGCCTCCTCGGGTGACAGGCTGAAGTACCGGCTGCGTGTCATCCCATGGATCTACAGCAATCATCGATGATAAAGACAGTTGCAATCTATAGCGATGCACAACAACACAATTTGGACTACACTCACCGGCGGTGGCGGGTTCCCTGCCTTGAAGGTGGGCACCGTCTTGTGGATCGTCGGCGGTACCGCCATCGGCCAGAGATCTTCGACACCCGCTCCTGGACCTCGGCCGACGGCAGGAACTCCGCCGACTCGCGGGTGGGATCATTTAGCCCGGTGTACTGAAACCCGGGATGATCCCTCCGCTTGAGTGGCTGGATCCGGCGCTCCACGAACACGTGAGCAAGGTCGATGCCGTCCACATGCAGGTCATTCATCATCGCCAGCAGCTCCCTCACACGCGGCATGCGGCATGTCGCGGCGGCTCTTCATTCCAGGCTTGCCCGTCTCACGGGACACGGGTGGGATCGGCCGGAATTGGCACCTCCGATCGCGGCGGCGTAAAACCACCGCGTATACCAACGAGGCACATTCGTTGGCGGCGGTGTCGCCCGGAACCGGCTTGCTTTCGGTTGCCCTGAGTTTCACAAACACGCCACCGGCTACCGTGATCCTGAGTCCCCCTTCATCCCAACATAGAAGAAGTACTTCCACAAGCTAAGGTTGGGGAGAATGCCGAGACAACACTCACAAAGCGTGATGAAGACGGCGATGTCGAGGATGGCGTTCGGTGGCAGGTGGCAGAGCTGGAGGCCGTAGAGCACCAGGAGCTCCAGCAGGAACGGGTGCGCCGGCATCCCGAATCCGCGCCAGAAGTGGCTCTCGAAGACCACCACTTCATCCGTCTGCGGCATCAGTGCGGCTCCGCCTCGGCACCCTCCAACCGGCGATAACCCTCTCCGGTAGAACGGGGCATCCACCGGCTCCCTCACTTTGTCGCCTCGGTGGATGAAGAGCACGGCCATTCCCATCCATCGGGATTACGGGATCCGCCGCCGCGAGCGGCCTGAGGCTCTCCGTCGCGTCCAGCGGCGGCGGCGCCTCGCGTCGGCGGCAACTCCGTCGCCCTCCGACGCGGCGCCCGCACCACGGCCCGGCGACCTCGCGAGCATGGCGGTCCATCCCACCTCAAGCGGTTCTACACTCCAAGAAAATGAACAGTATTGGCAACCAAATCGAACCAAATCCGTGCCCAAATCGATGGCATCGGGGGCTAAGTAACGGCGCATTGACAGATCCACAAGGTACTTACCTCTTGCAATCGATGGAGGCGTCGGTGAAGAGGCGTAGCGCCGGCGCAGCCGCAAACCCTAGCCGGTGCTCACTGTAGTAGGAAGAAGACGAAGGACTCGAGAAGAGGAAGGGGCGACCAGGCGGATGCGACGAAGGGCGTGGGATGCTGATATTTATAGTCCTGACCGCCCCTAGGGTTGATGCATGGGCAACCGTGGCACCGCTGCGGCCCCGCCTCCTCATTTCCCCTGGTTGAGTGCGTGCGGCGGGCGGCGGCGTCGGTTGCCATCATTACCCTTTCCAGAGCGCGCGCGTTGTGGCGCCGCCACCACGTCCTATCTCCTCGATTCTCGCGCCCCGGTCTGTTCCCTACATGATCTAGGATATTAATTGACCAGATATCTTGCCGTTCTCGAACCGGCGGCCCTATCTTCTTGACGAAGCTTCCTTGATGCACGGGTTATCCGATTTCACGACACGGCCCGATATTCTTTGGGATGGCACCGCGTGCGTGCCTCGACCCATGCATGGTGCATGAGCACCCTACGTTCGGGGCGAGATATACCGGGCTCGGGGACTCTGAGCGTACACCCCACATTAGAGTACGGTAAATGCGCCCGATTAGGTTTCCGATTACTCGGGGACTATTTGCTCATATTTTTTCTTTTGACCCTAGCAGTACGTGACTACTCACCTATTCCTAGGCTCGGGGACTAAGTGGGCACACTTCACCTACGGTGAATCGTGCTCAATTTTTTTGGTACTTACATTTTTACGGTGTTTATCCACTACACGTGGGCACACTTCGCCGAAAAAAAAGATTTTTTTCATTGGAGCACCCAAAGATCCAAAGAAGGACTCGTCAAGACTAGACTGGTCGGAAGCAAAGGAAAGGAGCTACAGAAAAACAAGTGGCTGGTCGAGAGCCGTCCCAGGGCTAGTCGGCGTTCAACTAGTCTGGTCGACACCGTATGAAGACTAGTCGACAACACCTCCCGATGATCGAAGCGTCAAGACTCTTTCACTGCGGCATACAATGCTCGGGGGACTAGGCGTGGGGGGGATAAACCCCTATCCCCTCACGGGTCGCTTTGGGTTAGGCCTCTCGGGCCGGCCCAGGACGGCGGATTAAAGCCCTTGGCGATAGAAGACCGAGATTATCGGAGATTACGGCCTAAACTTGGTCATCAAGATAGTTTCCTAGTATAGTTCAATCATAATCACTATACACTTTCCTATTGTAATCGATCAGGATAGCTCTTGTCGGGACAGATCCGACCTGTAACCCTGCTCCCCGGACTATATAAGGAGAGCGAGGATCCCCCGAGGGACGGGACGATAATTCTCAATCAATCAATACAACTAAGCGGGGCGTAGGTTTTACGCCATCAAGGCGGCCGAACCTGGGTAAAACCCGTGTGTTTTGTCCTTCGCTCGTTCTGCTTAACGTCTCGTTAGCCGTCTCGCGCATCCCTAACCGCTCAATCTACTAGCCGGGCATACCCCTGCTAGACTATCGCCGGTAAACCGACGACACTAGGGAACCGGGCAAATTCCCAAGAAAACAAGAATCCCGCGGCTTCTCCAAGGATGAAGTGCCTCTAGATGCAACCGATGATGCAATGCACTTCTATCACTCTCAATCTCACCAAGAATTCGAGTTAAGGATGGAGAGATGAGTGGAGAGGAGTCTCACAAGCTCAATAGCAAGTTGGAAGCTTCAAATGTGCAAGAGAGAGGGTTAGGAACCGGTCATCCAAGTATATATAGCCCACCTCACGAAATGGAGCCGTTGTGCTTTGAAATGGGCTTTTCTGCGACGGCCGGGGGCACCGACCGGACTCACCAGCGAGTCCGGTCGTGAGTCCGGTCACCGAGTCCGGTCACAACCGACAAGCTTCTGGCCCACAGCTGACACGCTCCACCACGCGTCCGGTCACCGATTCCGGTCGAGCACCGGAAGCATCCGGTCGAGGATCCGGTCGACGCCGTCCCGCCCAAAACGCTGCGCAGAGGTATCTACGGGCCGCGGCCGGAGCCACCCACCGGTGCATCCGGCCGCAACACCGCGCGCGTCCGGTCCACTGTTTACGCGTGATCTTCAATGTTGTTGTCGCCCTTTGCTTCAACCTTGCTTCGCCTCTTGCCATAAGTTGCCAACACGTCGAAGATGATCACGTTATCATGCATGTTAGCTTGTCGAACGGTTAGGCAAGATCGAAGTTAGTGCTCTCATTGTCCTAAATGCAATATGCAAGTCAATTGGACCTAGAAGCACTTCACCAAAGGATTGTCACGGCATCCCCTCTTGATAGTCGGCTATCTATCCTATAATATGATCACACGCTCTATCGTGTCTTGATCACCGAAAGGAAAACCCTATCAAGATACCTTTGCCTTGATCTCCCGGGTTCCTCTCAAGCCGATCACCGAGCTTGACGATCCATCATGTCCACCATCATTGTCCATGTTCATGATCATCATGCTCCTTGTCATCCATCTAATCCTATCTCATAAGTCACACTTAGAGCAAAGGATTAGTGCCACAAGTGTGTCATCAATTTCCAAAACCAAACATGAGATTTCACGCCCAGGTCCGGCCTTCCTAGGTCGGGCCCCTTCGCCGGCATGCGGACCTTCACGTCAAGGCTTGGCAAGCGACCACGACACACCAACTCCTTGGACGTCTGTGACACATCTACCAACATCTTCGTCCAGCTTCGACAGGCAACATTGGTGGAACAACACCTGCGACGGATCACCCTTGACATCACCACAGGCTCCGCCGCCCCTACCTGGATGCTAGAGGATGGCTTCCTCCTCTTCGACGGCCGCTTCTACCTTCCAGCTTCCTCGCCCCTCCTACCGGACCTGATGGACACTCTGCTCTAGGGAGGAGTTCGCCGGATGAACTTCCTCACCTTGGGTGCCTATACGGCCCATCGACGACCGCCGCGCCAACCTCCATCCTCCTCAGCGGTGTGTGGCCATGGCACCACCATGTGGGACCTACTCGCGTCGCCTTCCTCGATGGTATGGATCGCTTGTTCCTCACCATCGACAACGTCTACATCAACTATGACGTAGAACATGGGAATGCATCAACTTTTTCCATCCATGTTCGACATCGGCTCCTTCATGTATGGTACGATACTGAACCTGGCCGCCTCCCCTCCCACTCGACGGGACAACACCATCTGGCGCCTCATTCCGCTTTTCGTCACCCCACCGACCAACAATCGCTTCCTGTTTCTGGAGCGGCGTCCTCGATACATGATACATCAGCACCTCAAGGCTAGGGTTCTGAGGGAGCTCACGCTTTCGCAAAGACGACGCCGATCGCGACACGGCCGGGGCGCACACCATTCACCGATACATCTACCACGGCTACATCGACAACCTCCACTACCTCCTGGAGTTCACACCACTACGCACTCGGGAGAATATCATCTTGAGGAACCCAGTACATGGTAAATTGGTTTTGCAGGTGGAGTTTATCATGCCAGTGACCCCAGAAATTTCCCCAGGTGTCACAGAGTGGACCTTCATCCAGCGAGGACGCGCCGATCGGAGAAGGGGGGAGATGTCACATGGCGAGAGAGAAGGCCCAGGATGACAGGCCCAAGAGGCCCACGCCCGGCCCGGTGGCGCACCCTCGAGGCACGGCCCGGCCCGCAGGCGCCCTGGGGCGCGCCTTTCCCGCGTCTTCTTCGGTAATTAATAAAGTAAGAGTTCGGTTAGGATTATCTTAGGACTTTTTGGTGTGCAAGGGATATTCCAATTCTCTAAGAAAAACCCTTATGAGGAAAAAAAAAAGGATTGCTTGTAAAAGGTATTCCAACTCTATAAGGAAACCTTTAGAGAGATTGCTTGAATTACAAGTCCCATTAGGAGGGCTATATAAGTAAGGGGTCTGTAATCTCTTAGGGTAACAAGCAATTAAGAAAATCAATTTCCCTTCCCCTCTCTCTCTCTCTACGCGCCGCCCTGCCCTCACCACCGCCACCGCCACCACACGCCGCCGGGCCGCGGCGCCGCCGCCTACCGGCGCACTTGTCACCCCGAATCGATCCGGTCTGTGACATAGCCTATGGTCCAACTTGATGCTACTAAACTTTGTAATTTTTCTTTTTCCAAAGTGCAATCAATACATGTTAATTCTCCTTTTATATAGGCATATATGTAATTTTATAGTAGTTTTGAAATCTCCCCACATACTAGAAGTGTATTTATTTTAAGACAGAGTGAGTAGTTCGCTGGTACTGACTAGAAACGAGCTATAGTACGTAGCATTCTCTTTTCCTGTGGTAGCTTACTGATCTAATCCACAGGCTTCCAAGAGGTCACAACCACATTATTTGGCTGCTTTCATAGCATTAGCCCGGACAGATAGGGATGCACCACCTCCTAACCTTGTCAAATCATTCATGCCATCTCCTCGGCAGGTCTCTAGAACAATCGTCGTCTAAGCGGCCATTGTGCGTGAAAATAAAGGGCACTCACTAGCTAGCTAGTTTAGTTTTTTTATTAACTCCCATCATCATTCTCCAAAAGTTAAGGCGCTTTCTTGACATTTAAGCTTCAGTTGCAACCAACATACATCCAAACAACACGACACATTAGGTTTTGTGCTAGATACCTTAGCAAATGGCTAAGGATTTGTATCTCATCATTAATTTGTGTGTCTTTATTTTTATTACCGTTGGAGGCACCTCTAATTACATAATCAGTGGTACCAAAACTTGATTATACCAAGTTCTCGACTTAGTACAGGTGCTCGTATTTTCCTATATTTATTCTAAGATTTAACGACGCTATGTTTTTTTAATGGTAGGCGATGTCCCGTCGGCGACAAGACACATGTAGTGACTTCGTGAATCTTAAGATTTGCCACCTCAATCCATGTGTTCATGGGGTAAGTGTATGTACGTTGTGGGCGTCAACATGTACTATGTAATTCTTAAAAAAAAATCTCAAAGTTATAAATTTGATATATCTTGCTATGCATCTGTCATAAAAACTTAAAGCCCTCTAGGAAATTTGTACACACACGCGCCCAGTGCATTGTCTGATGACACTTAACTTTTGTGTAAGTAGGCTGCCACGTCATATATGAATAGATGAACGATATAAGCCTTCTTTTAGATCATGCCTAAGCGTGTTTTTTATTAAACATATAGAGTTTGCAACACAATAACTGATAACCTGGTAACAACCAGTTACCAAGGGTAGCCCTAGCATTTCGGTCAAAAAAAGGGTAGCCCTAGCACCACCGGATACAAAGCTGTAGATTACATTGAAAACAAATTTCTTTGCATAGTCATCTCGATGTTATTTCTTAGGGTGACAATGCAGATAAAAAATTGTTGTAGATGATATTGTGAATATGACAGTGGATCTAAAACGTACCCCATCAGTTCTAAAACATACCTAACATGGCACATCAAAGCTAGACATTCATGCATTGCTGCATATTCATGGCCAATTCGGAGTGGAAAGTTATAAACTTCCTCAGAAGTATCTGTTTATTTTCCTAAACTTATTATTATGCAAAATTAGTGCATTCTAAATGGGATTGGCAATGATTAGTGAGTACCATGCCGACACGAGATTCTTAATGTCTTTGGATAGCATGATGGGTCTCATGAAAGAAAAAAAAGGCACGATGGACGCATCCGAGATCATATTGCAGAGAGAGACTGATAAACGCCGCCTTGTCGACAATTACAGACAGATGTAAAATGGCACTTTTTTCATGTGCTGTAACATGTTACAAGATGCAGGCCAATGAGATCTCACAACTGCCTGCCGGCCGGGTGCATTCCCTGTCATATGCACGGTCCACTATAGCCCGTAGCTGTTATTCCCATGAAGCCTGCAGGCCCGGTTCCCCCGTATATGCTGTCTCTTGTTCTAACATTTGTTGCTCCCTAATCCAAGCGCCGCCGCCCCCTCCATCGCACACGCCGCCACCCACCCAAACCCTAGTGCCGCCCGGCCCTAGCGCCGCCGGGGAACCGCATTGCGGCTGTGACACGTGGTACTCGGAGACCAGCCCGATCCACCCACCACCACCGCCTTCAAGATTCAATGGCCACTTTGTTGCCATCCTACCCGAAGATGGTCATGGAGGCCATCTACGCGCTTGGAATCGAGAATGCCACCGACAAGGCTGCGATCTCCAACCACGTCAAGATGAAGTATGGCTCCATCCTCCCGTCCCAGCACAACGCCATCCTCACAGGCCACCTCGCTCGCATGGAGGCTACTGGCGAACTTGATGACATCGTCGACGTCGTCACCATCAATGCCCTCTAGGTGTTTGATGGAACGATTGACTCGCCCATCGACACCCTCGTCGAACCCGTGGAGACGCCAGCAGCAACGCCGCAACACGCAGCCATGCTGTACGACGTGCACGCCAACACTATCACCGCAATGACCCATGACTACGTGCACACGGGTGCCGACGCCGACAATGAGGACGCCCCAAGGGCACCACCGCGACGACCATCATCCCTTCCACAACCATTGACACTGCAAGCAACGGACACGTCCCCCCAAGGATGCCCCCGCTGTCGCGTCCAGATCAGATCTGGAGGCCACCACCGACATCCATCAGCTGCTCGACAAAAAGCCTAACCAACTAGACCAACATCGCATGGCTACTACAATGGCGCAGATAAGCCTCCAATCACTAGCACCATCATCTTTGACACTGGGAACATCAGGAACGCCAACACCATTACAAGCATGGGAAACACAACGACGTCACTCGACATCGACACAGACGTCGCCAATCTCAACCTTGACGCCCTAGACATCGCAAACGCCATGAACACCAACGATGTCAATGCTATGACAGATCAGGCCATCCCTCACTCCGCGACCACTAGGCAAGTCCATCTCTACTGTCATGGAGCCATTACCCCTACCATCAATTCTAAAATGACGCCGCCCGATGTCGTCATTGACGTCGACCACCATTACACTACCGAGAACCATGATGCCCCTAAGGGCGCCACAGACGACAATGACATTGCCCCCACGGGCGCCGCTAATGGAGAGAACAACGACGCCCACCCGGGTGCCACCCGACATGGTCGTCCACTCGCCAAACTCCGACGGTGAAATCAATCTACTACACCTATTGCACGTCCTTCCAACACCCACAATGGCAAAGTACATCGGCAAGCAATATGCGGTCCTGTTCGCAGCTACAACACCGGCGCCACCATCGACGCCTCATCTGCGGATTATCGGTTCGCTCGTACGCCATCCCTGCCTCATCGGAAGTACGCGATTCACTTGACTCCACCATCATATGATGGAGCAACCAACATGGTACTAAGGATCTCGAGGATGCAGATCCTATTCAACCAGCAGAAGCTCGTCACCCTCAACAAAGACATAAGGTATGCCACTAACCACCTGACAGGAGCAGCACACCTCTGGTTCCTCTGCATGACCAGTGAGGCATCACTGGAGGACGGAGACACCTTCACACAGTGTCTCACTTGTGGCTTCGGGTCCCCCATCAACGATAACACTACCGGCGAGTTCGAGCCACCTCAATAGGACGACGCCCAGATCAACTACATCTGCGCCCTCGACACCTACGTCACGTGTGTGGGCATCCCAAGCAAGCTTCACATAGTCCACCCTCCGACCAGTGGACTCGTGTGACGCTATGGGACACGCTACAGTGGGAGGCGACCCGCATGATGGACACAACGATCCACCTCACTCGTCTCCTCGATGCCCACTCGCCACGTTCGTCGCGCGCCTCAGCGATAGGCAATGGACACATCACTACCAACAACTCGGCTATGATAGCCAGGACGACTCGAGGGCGGATCTAGCCGGCTCCCTCGATCGTTGATGACCTCGACACACTCACCCCCTACGAGGTCCTCACTGCGCTACGACCAGCAAGCTCCACCCACGACGACATGAGGTGCATACTACACGCACCGGTCTGCTACCGCGTCCACCTCGTCGCTACCTCGGAGGCTCTCATGAAGCCTCGCCTCACTACACCGACCGACCATGAGCTACATGGCATCGCTGGAACCATCAAGCTCCGAGTGGGAGCACCGGCTTGGATGCCACTTAAGAGCATCATTGGCAATAACAACCACTACTACGCCGCAAAATTATCAACTGTGTTGCGGGATGTTCTCCAACCATGTGGGGTACCTCCACATACTCTTTTGGTTGGCTTTCACCCCCCGACATCCTCACCTTTGGTGCAAACCTTCCTACTGAGCATCTTGCTTACAGAAGAGGAATCACCTAGCTTCTTGCCATTGATGCGGGTCTTCTTCTTTGACAACGACAATCCTATGCATGGCACCAACTTGGAGGCGACACGACGTGCATGTCCCACCTTGGATCGGATGCATTCCTGCTACTTCTGGGGATTCTTCGAGATATGCTGCTTCGATCTCCTCGTCAACGTCAACAGTCGTACAACGCCGTAGCACGAGGACGTGCTGTCTAGGAAAAGGGGGAGGAGATGTCACATTCCACCGCGGGGGGGCCCAAAGGGCCAGGCGCACGCGCCTAGGGCAGGCCCAGCGGCTGCCATAGTCCTTTGCTTCGCCGCTAAGCAATTGTTATTTAGGGAATAAAATAGAAATAGATTAGGAAGTAAATTAGATTTACTTCTCGTGCAAGTCTTCTCCAGACTATAGATACAAGGGAGCTATAATCATTTGGGATTAATTAGAAAAATTAAAGGGGTAACACCCAACAGCTTCAGTCTAAAGGCTCTCTCGCTCTCACTCCCTAACCCTAACGCCGCCACCCGCCCAAACCCTAGCGCTGCCGGCCCTAGCGCTGCCGTGGAACCGCATCGTGGCTGTGACAAGCTCTAACTATTTGACAACAGATTCTTACGTCTTACAATGGAGAACAAAAGAAAAATGAAAAGACCCTAATGTCCTTTCTCTTCTTTCCTCCTGTATTATTTTTCTTCATATTTATGCACTCAGCCTTCACTTCACGTTATTCTTCCTCAATCTTCTTGTTCCCATCATGGGTTGCACGAACTCCCGATCCTATATATGCCCTGGCCTGGTGAATACGCACACGGCCGCGGTGGTGCCCTCCCCGCCACCGCTACCGGCAAATTAAATATCAATAATGTTACATGATATCAATAGTAACACAAAATGAAAAGCTTGCTAATTCAATAAAATGTTAAATAGTTTAAAATATAAAATGGGACCTCTTTGCACTACTACCGAAAATATTTTTGCGTGGCGGGCAAAAGGACCCGTCACCGTGATGAGGTCACGCTAAATCGCGGGATAACAACGGCGGTTACATAAGAAAGCCTGGTGCGATAAATACTTAAAAATAATAAAAAAGAAACAAAGCCCACACGGGCATGGATTTGGGCTACATGGACCTAGATCCCGACGCCGCCGTCGTCAATCCACTGTCGTCACCTGGATTCAAAGGTACCGCCATCGTTGAGTTGGAGACGGCCAGATCCACCACCATCGAGTTGGAGAAGGCCGGATCTACCACCATCAAGGTGGAGATCCGCCACCACATGAATGGACAAGGCCGGATCCGCCGCCACATGGTTGCAGAAGACCGGATCCGCCGCCACCCGCGCCTAGGGTTCCGGGCGTTGCCGTCAGTAGGTCGCTGTAGCAGATGGAGGCCGCGCTCCGCCGCTATCATTTGGTGTGGGTAAAGGAAGAAAGAAAATACACTTTTTAGTGGACCCAACATGAACTAGCTCCAATTAGCACCTCTTGGGTTGGCTAGTTTTTTTTAGGGTTAGATGCATCAATCCTCAATCTAACCCTCATGTTTAGATCCTTTAGGTTTAGTTGAGCTCCAACTAGCTCAAATTAACTCTAACTCATAGATTCAAACAGTGCCATGATATTGTTTTACAATTAAATAGTAATCACACTAATGTCAAGTTTAATCAGGGCTAACATTAATTTCTAGCTCATTAGAAGCTTGACTCGCCATTGTAGGTCACTTGCATGTTGGCGCTAGAACGCCCGATGGACCAGGAACGACGTCGTCGGTGGCGACCGTGGTGACCACGGCGAGGACGTTAGTAGATGAAAACGATATAACTTGTAAAAGTGAGAAGATATGGATTAATGCTGCCAACCCGCAGCTCGACCAAGTTTCCTTTATTCATATATATAGACCTAGATGTCTACCAACTCCCCACGTCATAACGAGACGGGGCGACTCGCCGTTTCTTGCGGCGGATGCCACATGCGCCGTTCATGCCACGACGTGGATGAACTGTCGACTCCGGATGGATTACAACTGAGCATGTCTACAATCGTATCCTCCTCTACCTTGACTAATGCCAATCCTAACTGAAACGAAAGATTACAGACTCGATGCAACTAATTGGCTAACAAATCACCCCCTAATTGGTTGCACATCGACGACGCCAAGAGAATTCCTCAGCTCCATGAACCGAACGCGCCCAAGCGGCTTCGTGAAGATGTCGGCGAGCTGATCCACTGTCCCAACATGTTCAACCTCCACCTTGCCTTGTTCAATGCACTCACGGATGAAATGATACTTCGTATCAATATGCTTGCTTCGATCGTGATGCACGGGGTTCTTACTTAGGGCGATCGTGGACATATTGTCCATCTTGAGCTTCACTGGCGTCTCCTTCGCTCCCAAAACATCAGCTATTAGCTGGCTCAACCACACACACCTTGACACGCTGCTGCCGCTGCTGCAACATACTCAGCCTCGCATGACGATAACGCCACAACCTTCTGTTTCTGCGAGGCCCAGGTCACCAGATTGCTTCCAAGGAAATAGACCACCCCCGTAGTGCTTCTCCTATCTTGCAAATCTCCTGCAAAATCACTGTCACTAAACCCCAAAAGAATAGGTTTCAGATCAGTGCCTTTCTTATAACTGCAGCCATAACCAATGGTGCCTTTCACATATCTCAGCACACGCTTAACAGCAGTCCAGTGCTCTTTACCAGGGGCTTCCATGTACCGGCTGACAACACCAACCGAGTATGCTAGGTCTGGTCTAGTATTGACGAGGTACCTGAGGCTCCCAATGATGCTTCTGTAGGCCGTCACATTCTTAGCTTCGCTCTCTCTTCCTTTGTTGAGCTTCAGTCTGGCTTCCATAGGCGTGTCACATGGATTACAGTCTTTCAAACCTGCACTCTCCAAAACCTTCAACGCATATGAGCTTTGACTGATCGTGATCCCGTCCTTGCCTTGATTCACTTCGACACCCAAGTAATAGCTAAGGAGACCAAGATCACTCATTCTGAACCGTTTCTTCATCTCTTCTTTAAACTGAATTACATCAGTTGCTTCAGGACCCAAGATGATCAGGTCATCTACGTACACCCCAACAATTAGGAACGAGCTCTTGCTATCCCTTCTGTATACAGCATTGTCTAACTTGCTCTTGACGAATCCTAGAGCAACAAGCTCTCTGTCGAGCTTAAAATTCCAAGCATGAGGTGCCTGTCGCAGCCCATATAATGCCTTTCTTAATTTCAGCACCTTGTCACCCTTGCCTACTATGAAACCAGGCGGTAGCTGCACGAACACCGTTTCAGTGAGATCTCCATTCAAAAACGTGGATTTAACATCCATATGGTGTACCTCCCATCCACCTTGTGCTGCCAATGCTAGTAACACTCTGACTGTCTCAATTCGAGCAACGGGTGCAAATACTTCATCGAAATCGACACCTTCTCGCTGCGCGTAGCCTTTCGCTACAAGCCTCGCCTTGTGCTTTACAATCCTGCCTTCTGGGTCCTTCTTGACCTTAAACACCCACTTGAGGCTGATGGCTTTATGGTTTCTAGGAAGATCACTGACTTCCCAAGTTTTGTTTGCCTCAATTGCCTCCATCTCGATTTGCATGGCATCCCTCCAACACTTTTCTGTCAGAGCCTGACCAACCGAGCTAGGCTCCTCGGCTGCTATCAAGCACACTCCACTGTACTCCAACTCCACAGGCTCTGTAGAATCTAACAAATCCGGTATCATCCTATACCGCTGTGGCACACCTTCTGAGTCAACTGAACCTCCTGTTGGTGGAGTTGCCCACTGAAACTGATGACCACCGCCTGTGTTTGAGCTACTAGCAGATTGTGGGTGCTCAGGAGTGTGTGGTGACTCGCTATCCGCACCCCCTTGTGATGGAATTGATGGAACAGGAGATCCCGGCTCAGTCGACCCATCTCCGGTCTCTGAATCAGCTGAATTTCCTGTTGTCGGATCTGCTTCTGATCTTTGTCTTCGGGTTTGGAAAAGGCGAAAATGATGGTGATCGTTCTTCGCCGCTTTGCCGCCGGCTTTTCTCTGTCTCCCCCAATTCCAACACTTCTTCTCATCGAACACAACATCCCTGGACACCATGAGCTTCTTGTGCACTGGATCATAAATTCGATATGCCTTTGTGCCCGGTTCATAGCCAACGAAAACTCCAGGAATGCTTCTGTCCGCCAGTTTACTGATGCTCGGACCAACCCGTTTGGCATAAGCCACACACCCAAATGTCTGTAGATGACGAACTCCAGGTTTCTTGCCAAACCACGCCTCGTAGGGAGTTTTACCGTCCAAGCTCTTCGTCGGTGCTCTATTCAGCAGATATACTGCAACTGCTATTGCCTCCCCCCAAAACTGTCCGGGCACCTTCATGCTCTTTAGCAGACAACGAGCCATCTCAACGACCGACTGATTTCTTTGCTCGACAACGCCATTCTGCTGCGGAGTATAGGGTGCAGTCGTATAACGCTTTATACCTTCAGTGTTGCAGTACACAGTGAACACACATGAGTTGAACTCTCCCCCTCTGTCAGTCCTGAACGCCTTCAACCGCCTTCCACTTTCAGATTCAGCTGCAATCTTCACCTTCTTGAAGCTAGCTAAAGCTTCATCCTTCGTCTTCAAGACCTCCAGCCACATAAATCTGCTGAAGTCGTCAACCACCAGAAGAAAGTACAGCCTTCCTCCGAGTGTGGCCGGTGTGATTGGTCCACACAAATCGCCGTGCACCAGCTCCAGCCTTGAGCTTGCACGATACTGAGATGCTCTTGGGAACGGCCTACGGTGTTGTTTGCCAAGTGCACACCCGTCATAGACCTGCTCCCCATGCTGAATCAACGGTATGCCATCCACCATGCTCTTCACGCTTAAGTCACGCAAGGACCTGAAATTCAAATGTCCATACCATGCATGCCAAAGCCATCTTTCCTCCTCCATCTTCGTCATGAGACACACAGGCGCTGTAAGGTTCACCTTCATCACATATAATCGGTTCTTCCTTTCAGCCCTGATCAGTAGATTGAGCCCATCTCGAGTGCGCTCAAACACCTTCATGACACCATGATCGATCTCGACTCGGCACCCAGCTTCCTCTAGCTGCCCCAAAAGCTACAATATTACAACGTAGCGATGGGATGTACTACACCTCGGTCGGGACTCGTGATCTTGGTTCTTCCCTTGGATCGTGGCGACAGCCGATCCCACTAATGTCAACCTTGGATCCATCACCGAACCTGACCACGCCCTTCACTGTTTCATCCAGCGATGCCAATGCATCCCGACACCCTGTCATATGGTTTGTGGCCCCAGTATCCAACACCCACGCTCCTGCTTCATACTTGGATGGAAACACTCTCTCTTGATTCAGATACACGCTGTGTGTTTGTTTGCTCCGTGGTGCGAACCATGTTACACACCTGCGCGACAAGCAAAGCACCATCACCTCCTTCATTATTGACATGATGCGCTGCCTCCTGGCGTTCCTCCTGCGGTGGTTTCTTGCACTCTTTTGCAAAGTGGCCATAGATCCCGCACTTGAGGCACCTTCCCCTCCGACGTGGAGTCCCCATAGACGTGAGTCTACGGTTTCGAGGCTCACCACCATTGTTGCCATTGTCACGAGGTTTATACTGCTTATCCTTCTTCGCATTGTGTCCACTGCCTCCACCTGACTTGGTGCCTGATGCGGACGAATCAGTGGTCATGCGGCTCTTGTTCTTCGCAGCCCATTCATCCTCTGTCAACAGAAGCTTCCCCGTCTTCTCCGTGATCTTCTCAACTGAAGGTTCAAACCTCGCCTCAGCTGCCCTCAGATGCCCAACCAACTCTTCTATCGTTAGCTTTGTGAGATCCGAGAACATCTCGATAGTCACGGCAACCTGGCTGTACTGGGATGGTACAACCCGTAGGAACTTCTTCACGACACGAGTATCGGTGATGCTTTCTTCTCCTAACCCCTTGAGATCGGTGACCAACTTGGTAATACGGATCGCGAAATCATCGACCGTCTCTTCCGGCTTGAACGCGATGGATTCGAATTCAGCTAGAAGCTTCTGGGCATTTACTTCCTTCACTCGGTCTGCCCCAAGACGCATCTTATTGATCCCCTCCCAAGCCTCCTTCACCGATTTCTTATTGAGCAACATGGAGTGCATCTCCTGTGGCACTCCACGGAGCATAGCCCCGAGCGCCAGGCGATCCTTCCCGCGTTCCACCTTGTCATTCTCGACAGCTTCCCACAAAAACATACCTTCAAGATTACACTGGATGTGCGACGCCCAACCTTGATAATTTGTGCGAGTCAACATCGGCCAGGTCAGATTTCCTGCAGCCTGATTGTATGCCCGCTCCATTACATCTTTGTCTGCATCACCCATGGTGACCACGCCGGCGTTCACAGCTCCTCCTTCTCCGACGAGGCCAACGGCTGCCTCTGATATCCTCTACTGCACCTCGCAACCACCGAACGCACCCTTCACGGCTTTGATACCACGTGTTGGCACTAGAACGCCCGACGGACCAGGAACGACGTCGTCGGTGGCGACCGTGGTGACCACGGCGAGGACGTTAGTAGATGAAAACGATATAACTTGTAAAAGTGAGAAGATATGGATTAATGCTGCCAACCCGCAGCTCGACCAAGTTTCCTTTATTCATATATATAGACCTAGATGTCTACCAACTCCCCACGTCGTAACGAGACGGGGCGACTCGCTGTTTCTTGCGGCGGACGCCACATGCGCCGTTCACGCCACGACGTGGCCGGACTGTCGACTCCGGATGGATTACAACTGAGCATGTCTACAATCGTATCCTCCTCTACCTTGACTAATGCCAATCCTAACTGAAACGAAAGATTACAGACTCGATGCAACTAATTGGCTAACATTGCATTGGCCCCCTTGAAAGACCCAATTTAAAAGAAACTGTGAAAACATTTATTTAAAAAGTTATTACATATCTATAGCTAGGTTGACAAGCAATGTTCTGTACTCCTAGACGGTTTAGGTTGGAAAGACACGTATAGCCTTGACCTAGGCATGGACCAAGCCCGCACCCAGCCCGGGCCAGACAAGCTGACATCTTTTAACTGGGCCTGATGCTATCTAGTGTAGTCTCAATCTATGAGCAACGCCAATGTGCATGATGATATCTCAGATTATGCCAGATCGAATACCCTGACAAAAGTGAAATGATATCTCCACCAGCCACTAGTGCGTACTCCCTCCGTCCCACTGAGTTTGTCACCCTACATTCCGTGCCATCTTATTCGATCTTTCGTCTTTATTCAAATTTTTTTGCATAAATATAATTTATTTTGTTACGACTTATTT
The DNA here is from genome assembly GCA_015847255.1 of Hyparrhenia diplandra. Taxonomy (NCBI): domain Eukaryota; kingdom Viridiplantae; phylum Streptophyta; class Magnoliopsida; order Poales; family Poaceae; genus Hyparrhenia; species Hyparrhenia diplandra. The sequence continues at coordinate 72,525 of JADLZK010001322.1, read as the reverse complement.
TATTAATGAAGATACTTGAATATTGATTAATTTATTTTATAATTTGCATAAATATTTTGAATAAGATGGATGGTCAAACATAAAGTTCAAAAGTCAAAACGACAAACTCCATGGGACAGAGGCTCTCATGGGAAAAGTGCACAAAGCTTGCGCTGCATCAGTTCCAAAGGTTCAGGCACCGCATCACATGCGGGCATGGAATGGAATCATGCTTGGAATGCAAAAGCAGGATCGGAGGTTTATGCATGATTCGTTGCCTATACGAGGAACGAACTGCCCCGGCCCATACATGCATGACACACGGGGAAGGGAACGGAACGATATGATGAGGCTGCGTGCATTGCAGGCCATGAGTGAATCAAGGGCAGAGCTGACTATTTCTCATCCATCGGCAAGGCAACAAACAGTGCTCGCTTTCTACAGTGGTAGTGGGAGACAGTAGCAGCCTACACGGTCCCCACCATATCAAGATCATCTCCACCAGAATCACCACTACATGCTAGACAGCCTGCGGCACCAAATGGAGGGGATATTCCATGTCACCAGCCACACACACACATTGGGCCTGCTGCTGGCTAGCTAGGCTGGGCTAACTCAACGATCGTGTTGTCGGCGATCGACACCGGTGTGGACAGGCCGAACATCGACAGCGATCGATACGCCGCCGCAGATTCCCCCGGTCTCATGTTGTCCCCTCCCTTCTAGTGGCCTTGCATGGAGGAGCTGCCCTTTTCCCTCCCCTCCACTACTACTAGTCCTTCCTTGCCTCCCTCCGCGTGCACTTGATGTGCAGTTAGAAAAAGGAGGTTTTGATGGTTGCCTTATATCTTGTCCTAGGGTTAAAGGAGATCAAAAGGGAGTTTGTAGCGTTAGAATTCAACCTCTGCATAGGCCATGATGCCCCGATGATGGGTAAGTAGATCAGATTACCTCTGACCTGGAGAAAAGAAAACACCTGCTGAGCATTGTTGCGATCGATAACCCTCCATGCTTTGAATGATCTGTGTACGGGCATAGTTGAAGTGATGAGGCTAGATAGTAGGAAAAGGCTACTAATTAAATTTGTCCACGAAACTAAAGCAGATTCCCTGCTGAATTCTGCTATGTTGCGGGATGACACAAACGTTTTCGTTTGCCGTGCAAAATTTTCAGCCAGCGGCTGGTTATTGTTGAACACATTTGGAAGAATTACAAACACGGTATATATAATATATGATGGACGTTGTGGAAGAATTTAGAACATGGTATATATATGATGGATGTTGCAGGTCAATCTGGGCGCAAAAAATCAAGAACGAGAACCAAAACGAACTAACCTAGTGCCGGCCCTAGGATTTTAAGGGCCCTCTGGCGAACTCGTCGTGACAGTCCTCTAAACCGTAAATCTTATGATATATAGGCTAATTTTATTTGTAAACGGAAAATAAATTCAATAATATGAGTATGTACTACTGGACAAAAATTGAACAAGGAAAAAAACCTCCTAGAAAATTTGGGCATGAACATCAACCGATTCGCAAAAGGATAGAAGGCAATAACCAAGATCAGATGTCGTGGTCGTCGACTCGTCGTTCTCAGATGTCCTAGTCATCGACTCATCGTTCGTCCTCGGCTGCCTGATCGCTGACGTCGCCTCCTTGGAAACAAAGGCCGACGATCTACATGTTGATGGGTCGGTCATCGGTGCGTGGCTGTCACGACGTCACGATCTACCGAACTCATTTTGAGTCGCGTGGTGATCGCCTGATGGCGCTGCGTCTTGCGAACACGAATAAGTCGCGGGCATCATAGGCGTTGGCGGCTCGGCTGCTCGCCTTCTTGGAAACAAAGGCCGACAATCTACATGCTGATGGGCCATTACTCAATTAGCTAAACGGTACTGTGTCTTACATACTTGGGATCGGGCCCCTCCCTGGCCTGGGCCCTCGGCCGTCGCACACCCTGCCTACCCCATAGGGCTGGCACTGAAGAAACCAAAATCGAAAAATTAACCGAAACCAAAATATTCAGTTCCTGGTTCAGTTCCAGGTTTCAAGGTGTAAAGGCCCATAGAATATAATACACTTATTAAGGCATACAACCCAGCCAAATAGAGGTAAGCCATAATATCGCTCGCTCACTCTCTTGCTCCTCTCTAGACCACCCGGTGATGATGCATCGTTCGCCTTAGTGTAGCTGCGCAGCGGCGCTCCCAGGAACTGCGACGCTGTGACCACTCCCCTCCGGCTCTAGCCTTCCGCAACACTCCTGACTCCGAGTCTGTGAACCCTACCCCCTCTGTCCCTCCCGATGACCTCGACATGGTGACCCCCTCCCCCGGCCTGCCACCACCCGTCACAGTGAGCCACGTAGCGCAGGTGGGATGCTAGCAGTCCAACACCGACGTAGGATGCAACCACCCGACCGCCTATGCATTTCCTCTCCTCTAGTCCTCCTCAATCTTTTGGGCTTTGGCGATTGGCTCCCTTTTTCTCTCTCATGGGTGGAGGTGGCGTCGAGCTCCACCTTCCACTCACTACTACAAAAAAATCTTTTACAATTCACTTCCAAAATATTAACCATGCCATGTAATAAAAAACCACCACGGTTAATGTGGCCCAATCACCCAGCCCAAAGAGCCCACAAAATCTGTCAGCCCATTCCATCTTGTCGGGTTTATATATATATCCCAGTTAGGGTTTCTAACACTCTCACTCTCTCCCTCCCCACCACAGCAACTCCTCCCCTCTCATTCAGTCTCTCCCTCCCCAACGCCCGACGCCACCTCCTCCACTCCCTCCCTCTACTCTCTCCCTCCCCTTCCCGGTGGCGCTCGCGAGGCGGGCGGCGCTTCGGGCTCGGCGGCGGCCGATCTGCCGCCCCCATCCCCAAGGTGGCGATAGCGGATCCGAGGCGGGCGCGCGCGGGCGGATCCGGCGGCGGCGGGCGGATCGGGGCAAGGCGTTGGCGGCGCGGTAGGTGGCGGCCCGGGGTCGCGGCAAGCGGCGGTCGAGCTTCGCGGGAGACGGCGGATCCGGTGGCGGCGCGGGACCGGCGGGTCCGGCCCCCATCTCTCCTCGCCGGATCCGGGCATGCGCACGGCAGATCTGGCCCTCTTCTTCGTCCAAGGTGGCGGATCTAGCGTGGCAGCTCGTCCATGGCATCTCCGGCGGCATGGAAACCTAACGGCGTATCCGGCGGCGGCGGCCAGATCGGCCCGTTTGGGCCTAGATCTCGGGCTTTTTTTTTTTTGTTTTTAAACCATTAATGCTAGAAGTTTTTAGGGAGTTTTAAAAACCACCATAGTTAATCCATCGATTTACCATGACACTATCTCGGTGGCGGTCCCGGTAGCCACAACATGGGCTGGATATTGATTCAGTTTCTTCATGTAGAATTTGAACCGAACCAAAAAGAACCGAGACCGAATTTGTCGGGTTCCCATTTTTTAAATAACTGGTCGGTTTTGTCTTCTCGGGTAACCTAATTTGTCGAAAAATGAAAAATTGAACCGATCGGTTTCGGTTAACCAAATGCACAGATTGAGTTGCTAGTTGTGGCCAGTAGTAGATCTAGGAAAATAAATTAGAAGCGGATCTTAACTTTTACCTCTAGTCCCTCCTTTTAAGGCCATGTTTGGTTTATCTAAGGCTTTTGAAAAAATAGTCGTTAGTTGTAGCTTTTAAAAAAAATTATTGTAAAATGTGGTCTGAAAGCCGTTTGGCTGGACACATGTGGCTTTTGGAAAAGCTTCTCTCCCATATGAGTGCCAGTGACAGAACCGCCCAATTTAAACTAATCGTACAATTACTCGCCCACTATGATGCACTAAGTAAGTGTATGATTAGTTTAGGCGGTTATGCCATGGTGCCCCCCACATGTCATAGACAGGAATCTTGTTCTTCCTCTCGATACAAGAATGGTCGCGCACATAAACGTCGGGCTATCCATGACGGCAGGGGTAGGCGGCACCCGGTGGCTAGACGGGCCTAGCCACAGCGGTAGGGCATTTTCTCCACGGGGTCTCATGTCCTTGAGAGAAGGTGAGGAGGTGCCGAGCAGGGATGCATCTACGATGTGTGAGGAGCTAAGGAGCAAGGGCCCACACCAAGCGTGGTTGATGGATGAGGTTCCATCGTAAGCCGATGGTGATGGCTAGGCCGCTGCCATAGCCTGGACATGACCTCTCTCTTCTTTGCAAGACGTTGTGGATGACATAGAAAAGAAAAAAAAAAACAAATCGGTATCTCATAACCAGTGGCAAGTTGGTAATTTTTTACCCTAAAGCAGCTGAAAGCTGGAGGTCAGCTACTTTCTATTTTGTACTAGAGCAAAAGCTGCTTTTGGTCCATAGAATACTTTCTATTTTGTACTAGAGCAAAAGCTGCTTTTGGTCCATAGAAGTCATGTCTTATGAACCATTTGGTTAGATTTTGTCATTTACAAAAGTAAAAGTAGGTTCGAAAGCCCAACAAACAGGGCCTAAGCTTTCGTAAGTACCAATTTATACGAGAGCTTAGTAGGGGCTCCATACTTCAAGTAGCAATAGAGCTTGAGCCTACCCCATTCTGGTGTGTTGGTGCTAGATCTGTCCCTGATTGTAGCATATCAATGGATATGCTTGCGCATTACTAGATTCTTATACAATGAAAGACATGGATATAAAGTTACAAACCTTTCCTTTTTCTCTTGAAATGACATAAATCTATTACGCATTTTATCACAATCCTAGTTTTCCTTTTGTTGAATGTAAGTCTCAAACAACTATCCATGGCTGCATTGATCTAGTGTAGAAGATGGATGTGAGGAACTGTCCAAACCACACATGATCTCAGGTGTAATTGGACGGTGGGCTGCCTTAGACGTAAGAACTAGTGTTGAGTGCAAAAAGGGCTTAAGAGGAGGTTTGATTTTGGCTTGGGAATTTGTTGGGTTATCAGAAATGTCAGAAGTTTTGACCCCTAACAAAAGTTTTGAAGTGTCCATAGCTCTTTCACTTTATTGGTTGCCCCACATCAGAAGTTCCTACATATGCCGAAAGTTATGACTTTGTTCGAAGGATACCCTCCATGATAGAGGTTTTGACATGTGCTGGAAGTTCCAACGTACACATGAGGTTTGAGCTGTCAGAACTCCTAATTGGCATTGGAACTTCTGATCTCCCCAATTTCAGTCTAGCTTCATAGATTTTGACCCTAACTATACTGATCTCATGGGAAACTAGAATAGTATGACATAGGAAGGTGTTGTACTCGTATAACGATTAAGATATCCAACATCCAATCAATCAGAGACACATCTATCTCTTTTACCTTAATTTTTCAACCCTTGCTATTTAGAGCATCTATTGACGACATTCGTCTGCATTCTAGGTGGGCTTTCTAACACTAGAAAAACCTTGACATGCATCCCCTAGAGAGTTTTCTTAGGCGATTCTCTCAAGCTTTTCAAGTGAAGAGTGGGCTAGTTTCTTAAACCAGAGGTAACACTACCAGTAAGTAATCCATCTTATGTGCTTGCCATGGAACAATTTAATAAATTGATGGTGGATTGTTATGCGGTTAGGGGAATAGGTTTCATAATGTATAACATAATGCCAATCTTAAGAAACTTGTTGATTACACATCTATTATACCTAGTAGATCTATATCACTTTCATCGGCTCCTAAGACGACACATCTTCTGTTTGACATGTCGATGAACTACCCCAAGGATCAAGTTGCTTCTTCGTTAGGTGTCATGGGGACTAATACTTTAATTACACGTCCCACATATTCTAACCTCATCACAAGTCTTCCGCATTTGGATAATATGCATGAATCGATAAATGATGACCAAATTAGTGTGAGGGAAGAATTTGGCGAGTATCAAGGCGAGTTGACTAAAAGAGTTAAAGAAAATCTAGGTATTGATACCAAGAGCAACACTTCCGGTTATCAAAATCCCTATCTTGCTGATTTTGATTTGGTGCCATATTCTCCTAATTTTGGGTTTCCTAATCTTGTCAAGTTTAGTGGGGAGGATAATAATTAATATGTATTATGTTGATGTAGTTAATTCTACTAGCGCACTAACATTAATTTAACATAATATAGAATCAGTTTCACTAAAGTCAACATAATATTAAAGATGTTAGCGCATTGTTATAACTTGTAAAAACAAAGAAATTTGTTTTCGATAAAGGGGATGTTTGGTTTATGCCCATTACCTACCACAATAGTTATGGTGTCACCAAGGACAAGGCGAAGAAAATGGCCGCCTATTTGCACCAAATTTTGGATGAGCAGGCGGGAACCTAAAAATTCAAGAAGACACCATGAAAGCCACATCTTCTGAGGATCAACTAAGTCAGATCGGTATCCGAATCGACTAAGAGGGGATGACACTAACTCGGACGACGCCGATGCTAGTAATAGAGGCAAACACATCAGGCTCTATTATAAGGAAAAGTAGAGTCCTGTCTATCTTGGTCTAGATGTTTTCTTTGATTGCATGTCTTGTAAGGTTTGTTCGACTAAAACTCGTGTTCAAGTCCAGGCTATAAGTAGTAGACCCCAGTCATTGTATAGACTACACACAATTAATCAAATAAGGGTCAACCCCTTCAACTCTTTACTTTTCATCGCATTAGGAGTAGAGTAGATCTTGGTGAGTTCTTTAACAAGCTAGGCTGCATTGGCATCGACCAACCTCTGGCTCGGTTTATGCTATGGCATTGTAAGGCTGCATCTGGAACCCAACCGACCTCTTGCAATTTTTAGCATAAGTATCGGTTTTATCAGGAGTTATAAGGCTGCACCCGCTCGATCGATCACTTATAACCCCGGTAAATCTAATTATCGATCTTTATCAATATTTATAAGGCTACATCGGCATCGACTGACCTCATACAAATATTGATGAGGGTTAGTTATCCGGTTAAATCTAGTTATCGAACTTGTTGTTTTTAGTTCTTTACTATTGACAGCAAAATCACACTTGCCCGATCAAGATTGATAGAATGACATCATATCTCTTTAATCTATCGTCTTGTTGCTTCGACATCACATCTCTTTAATCTATCGTCTTGTTGCTTTAATTTGTTCAAATCTTGCTTCGACGATGGATTCGGGCTTATTGTTCGTTTTATTTCAATCTTGATCGAAGATACTATGTGGTCAAAAATTGTTTAGTTTAAGTAATCTGGTTAATTCATGGAATTTGATCTAGAACTTTGTCGGCTTTCTGTACTTTGTCGATTTTATTCATACACTTAGCCGATTTTTAAACTGTTTGTGTATCATTCTTATTTGTTCTGTTTTCATCTCATGAGCATGTGGACATCGACTCATAACTTCAGAATCGGCTATTTGGCCACACATTGGAACTGTCTAGAATAACAACCGGCATGTTTCACCCTTGATTACTAATATGTTTCTTCTCTCTTGTTAGTTGTAGGTGAAATTGACTGATATGCCTGGGTCTTGACGCTGGCCAGTCGTGTGTTAAAGGCAGTGGATTTGCAAAGTTGGCTCCGGGGTAGGATCCTTCCCACTTTGCTAGCCTGTTGGTCGTGCGCAACACCACCACAAGTGTGGCGAGAATCAATATTGAAAAAGCTTGCGGCTGTCGCAGTCTGTATGCAAAGCAACGTCAGCTAATTTTTCATGGTAGCCGCACATGTGGCGTGGAAAACGGTGGCGGGCAAAAACAGCCTCAAAACCGAACGATGCTACAGTTACTTTTTCTGAGGAAGAAACTACAGTTACATCACGGTTGCATCTGGCAATCAAAGTCATATATCTGTCTATCTAATCTCATCACATCCTATCAACTCCTTCTAGTCACAGTATTAGTTCCTCGAAACTGTGCATCACCAAATGTCACCAGCGACATGATTCTCGACATGATTTTCTGCGTTCCATTCTAAAGCAATATCTTCTGGGCAGCGCAAGTTTGTCGCGGTCTTTTGGGACAAGTGGAGAAAGTGTTGTACAAGGGGTAAGCGGTAGTGGAACTGGCTTGGACAGTGTCTATGAACGATATGCTCCCTGACTGGGTTTACAGCCTGTACCCAAACCTGTGCTGTCGATCAATCAGAGGAACCCCTGCCTGTGTTTCCTTCTCTCTTTTTTTTTTTTTTTTTTTTTTTTTTTTTTTTGTTCTTGAAAATGTGAGTGCAAAACATGAGCTGCAATTTTGAATTCGGTCTTTTGATGATGACCCTGGTAATGAAAGGTAAATTATGAATTTTGTCATCATTTTGGGTTTGGTTTCTTGAAAAAAAAACCTTTGGATTCATTCAATTTTGAACTTAAATTACACAAATCCTCCTTAAAACTAGGTAGATTTCGAATATTTAAATAAGAGATCTGTTGTCATAATCATAAAAAAACATACATTTTATATTTTGTATGTACAATTTTTCTGTGAAAATAAAAACGACAGGTCGAGTTGGGACACGTCTCATGCAACCATACCCTTAGAAATTACACCATTGGTTCCGAACTACAAATCGTTTCGACTTTTTTTGTGACCTAAATATCATATCTAGGTACCTAGGTCATGAAAATATTTGACAAGACCTACAATTAGAAGAAATGCAGGGAGTACTTAGTAAAGTTATAACTAGTGTTTCTGCTGCAAAAAAAAAAAAAAACAATGACTAACTAAATAGGTGAAATTTAAAGTTTCCTTTACAAAAGTAGCCGCTTTCGTATATTATAGTTTTGGTAGCACCTGGACCCTACTTTTGGAAGGCTTTCTGCTCTTTGAAATATGGTGTGCTTCCTCCACGACAATACGTACTGTTAGCAATTCTTTGGCGCTTAACTAAAAAAATCATAATGTTCAAATTAAACCATGTCTCAATTTGCAGGTTGGTGTTGTACTCGTCTTTTGTGTTGACTAAAACAGAAAAAAAAAACTGAAATTCTAAGAGATTTAGTTTACTGTGTGCAGGACCATTGACAAGTTTCCACTTCTCAAATCCACACAAAAAAAGCTTTTCATCCACCTTAGATGCAAAGTGGTGTACTTCCACTGAATACTTCCTCTAATAATATGGTCACTTACATGATTTGCTTGATTCGACTGCCACCCTAATTTATTGCAAACCTTACTTGAGCGCAGCAACTAATATAAAAATTTGAATTTAAGTAAAGCTTCTGACTAATTTTTTTCGTGATGACGCCGATGGCGCATATTTCATTAAGCGAGAAGGGAGTTTTGTTACAACAAGAGGGAAGAAACGGTAGTCGAACGATTACCGAACCCCCAAACAAATACTGAAAAATAAAAGATACACAGGGGGGACGAAAATCCCACAACACCTAAACCTACAGCTGTGCCTGCAAAACCACAACGCAATGATCGCCCACACAGAAGACCTTCCAGCAACGGCAAATGACGGCAAAGCATCCATCAACGAACCAGCGACATAGCGAGAAACCAACACTCTTGGCTGCTCAACAGCAGCCCAAGAGGAGACAGACGGCACGGCGGCAAAGCATCCGCCAACGATCCAACCGACAACCCCCAGTCTTGGCAGCTCAAGAGCCGCCCAAGAGGAGGCCGACGACACGGCGGCAAAGCATCCGCCCACGAACAATCGAACCATGACGGCAAAGCATCCGCCAACGAGCCCCGACGGCAAAGCATCCGCCAACGAACCAGAGAAGCCAAGTGGACAGGTCAAGATGTGTAGGACCAACCAAAGCGAGGGGAAATAGGTGCAACGGGCACAGAGAGGTACTCCCCGAGGAGGCAAAGGCAGACAGGGCAGATCATCAGCGGCACCAACGGAAGGGGGGCGGCTGCGGTGATACAACGGCATGGTGCCTAAAGAATGACGCCTTCAGGAAGGTACGTGGCGCTAGCAGCGTCACCGTCATCAGCCCGCGGTCGGGCTTAGCTTTCGCCGAAAGCCCCATGCCGACCACCAAAACAACCAGCGAGCTGACAAAGGCCACCACAATGCCGGGCGACGACCGGCGCCACCAACCCCACCACCATGGAGGTGCAGGTGGCACACCATCCGACGCGATACAACAAAGGCCCGAAGATGATGTTGACGAGCACCCAAACAAGTCGCCGTCGGCCACGCCACCATGGCACAACCGACACCACCAACATCGGGCCCGGCCGTTTCGCAGACGTCAACAGCGGTGCACCGAAGGCGGGACCGTGGTCGCCCAAGCTGGGGAGCGGCCGCGTGCAGCGCCGCTCACACCCCCGAGCCACCTAGCGCGCCCGAGCCCGCACGCCGTGGGGGAGCAGCAGCGAGCGCCGGACTGGCCGGCCGCCCGCCGCCACGCCGCTAGGGCCCGGCAGCCCGCCACCCAAGGAGCACGCCGAGGGGGCTGGCCACGAGAGCGGGGCGAGCAGCAGGTGCCGGTGCCGACCGCGCCGCCGGCCGCCACGCCGCCGAGGCCCGGCAGCACACCACCCAGGACCACGCCGAGGAGCGGATCCGCAGACGGGGAGGCCGGATCTGGCCCGGAGGGCCGCGGATCCGCGCCGCCGCCGGCTACCTCGCCGGACAGGTGCCGGAGAAAAGAGGGGGGAGAGAAAGGAGGCGGGGGACGATGGGGGGGGCGTGACAGCTCCGGTTGTGGGCGCCGTCGCGGGCGCCCGCCGCCGCGACGGCGGCGACGGCGGCCGGAGCGGAGGTGGATGTGGGAGCTAGGGGCGCCGGCGGGGATGCCCCCGAGTCGCCCGTTGGGGAGCGCTCGGGGGGTTGAGTATCGAAATGGGATTTTTCCGACGCTGCCAAAAGCTTCTGACTAATCATTTGACAGATCCGATCAGAAGCTAGCTTAGCTAGCAGAAATAAAAACTCGGCGCAGTCAAATATTCCCCAAGCGGGTTTTCAGATATTTTCGTACTTTTATATTAAGATCTGCAGACGCTTCCTTTCTGCAGTCCATGAACTCTCAACGATCTATAGAAGAATGGGAAAAGGCATTTCCTTTCCGAACGGAATCGATTCCATGATCGACTGCCCATTTTGACCTGATAAAAAGAAACATAAAATCCAATCTCCTGCTTTTGGCCGCTTTTGAGCAGCAGTGCTTGTTAGATTCGATCCAGTAGAAAGCAAAGGGTGATCGATGAGGAACAAGTTATTACATCCACAGATGCAAAAGGCAACCTGCTTTTAGTTACTTAGAACCTTTCTTCATATGTCTACTGTTCTTCTTGCAGCCACTCGCCGGCCATCGTGTAGTTCTGGCCACCAAAAACTCTACGCCACGGAGTTTCTTCCATGTGTCCATCACTTTTTTCTTGAACTGGGGAGCTTCGCTCTTCGTTCCCATGCACTGCATGGAAATACGCCGGGCCGCGGGATCGAACCCGGGTGGCCGAGTGCACGGCTCTTTGAGCCTGTCCATCATGAAATACGACATCCTTGTGGAAGCTAAGTGGATCAGCCTCAAGATCCGTCGGTCCAACTTAGTTATTATTCAGAAATGCTCGTAGAGATAGGCTGTACACGAGTGTGTTTATATAGAGTAATTGTGCACTTGTGTAAATATACCTTGGATGGATCATTTGCGTGTGTGTCGTTGGATCATTTAGGTGTACATGGCAAGCATCCAGGGTATGCACACGAGTTGACTACTTGACATGAATACAATTTCCATGAATTTAGGATAAATGTGCAAGAGAAATGTATAACATAGGACATTTCATTTCGCCAGTCATAAGTGTGTAGAGAAGTTTATGACTGAGTTTATGATAGATGGTCCTACTATCAAGAGAGATAAATTTGTTTCCATCGGTCATCTAGTGCCACTTGAGCGATCTAACATTGCAACATGCTAGGATCGAGTGGCGCAGTGAGAGCAATTCAAAATCCTTTGAAAATGATTGTGAAAATGCTAATGCACATGCACATGATGGTGTACACTTGGTGGTGTTGACACATTTGCAAAGGAGAAGGTGTTGGAGTTGATGTTGACCAACTTGGTGAAAAAAGAGTATTTTCGGTGTTCTCCGACACTAGGATGTCTCTTGGAGTGTAATACTGCTTTGATCCATTGTGCTTTGGATCAAGTATTGATGTGGGTTGTGTATCCCTCTAAGTAAGCTTTCTAAAATGACCAAGAACATCAAAATCGGAGTTTAGAGCTAAGAGATATGGTTGTTTTACCGGGCGAAGGTCCTGCATCAGACTCTGCATCTCACACGTCTGATGCTTTAGATACGTGTCCGATGTGTGCATCTGATGTCTCTATTTGGAGTATAGTTTTTGCTAATCACTTTGGTGCATCCGATGGGCAAAATGCGTCTTACTAGAGTGCCATCGTACACATGTCGAGTGACGTCGATGCTTTGGAGGTAGCCATTGGGCGAGTTTGAATAGGCATTGGGTGAGTTTTATATGTTCTTTAGAGTTATAGATAGAGGGGTGAAGTCTTGGCTAAGCGAATAGTTTCAATTTCACATTTATTTTCGTTAGTCGGTGCGATTAGTTTTAGAAAGGACTATTCACCCTCCCTAGTCCGCCATCTCGATCATACACGTGGTATCGAAGCGTGGTCTCTTATTTGATGGTCTTAACAGACCTGAGAAGATGGCGACTAGTGAGTTTGATGATACTTGCCTATGCGACACACATATTTTTTATGGTACACACTTTGCTTGATCGTTTTCATGCCATGGGACCTAAAGTTTGGTGGGGTTGTCACGAGTGGTCTCATCCTTCCCTTGGACCATATAAATCTACCCAAAGCTCATGGGAATTCCCAAGTACAAACACGGGAACGATAAAAGCGCGCACAGAAAGACCTCCATTGTGCTGACAAATAGCATTGGGGAGAGTAGATCGACATGTCGCAACCCCTTGGCATGGCAAATACGCATGTTGTGATCACCATTGAGCGCAACCCGACTGTTTGAAGATGACAACAGCATTGACACCCAATCCAACCACCTCCTGGGGAAACCAATGTGTTGAAGATGATCCAAGAGAAAAGGCCCAGCTACAGAGTCGAAAGCCTTAGTTATATCAATCTTCAGAGCCTAAAGTTGTCCTAAATGTTGCGGTTCTTTATGAAAGCCAATTGGGTTTCCTGAACGATTTCTCCCAACCTTGGCGCTAGGCAATTTGCAAGCACCTTAGTGAGCAACATCTTGAGGCAGTGAATCAAACTGATGGGACGATAATCCTTTATACATCTTGCATCTCCCTTCTGAGGAATCAGAACCAAGATCCCACCAATGATCAGATGAAAGTTGCGAGTGCCATCCTGAAAAAAGCATTGAATGCTTCCATGACATCTCGCTTGATCGCAGGCCAAGCCGTCTTCAAGAACAGCCCCATCTGTCGGCAACTCCTTGATCAACCGTTCAACCTGTTCTTTTGAGAACGGTGCATCATACTCAGGAGGCTCAAATGAGTGGAGGCCGAGAAAGTTGAAATCGAGAGAGTGCTCACGTATGGCAAGTCAGTCAATCAGCCCGTCAAAGAAGGAGAAGGCCACCTGCATCTTCTCGACTTCATCATGAATGACACGATCCCCATGCATGAGCGAGGGCACAAAGCATTTGCGGCGGCGATGAGAGGCACTTGCGTGGAAAAACTTTGTGTTTTCATCCCCGGCTGCCAAGAAAAGAATCCTAGAACGTTCTCGTGCAATTGATCTCGCGAGCAAGGTTAGCCCTAGAGCTTTCATCTTGACCATTTTTAGTAGTGCCTATTCAACAAACGAGAGCTGGGTATATCCCGAGCGACCTCTAAATGATGCACAACCTCTTTGGTGACGGCAAGCTGAAGCCTTACACTACCCACAAAGCGACCGCTCCACCTTTGTAAGGCCTTTGCCATGTTTTGAGCATCTAGTCCAAACGCTTGAAAGGGTCAGCATTCGGCAAGGGGTAGTGTGCCACGCACCCTTAATAACCTCCATGAAACCTAGATACTTGATCCAAATTGACTCAAAGTGGAAATGCTTCTTGGTTTGGAACTAAACATTCGTTTGAAGCAAGAGAGGGGCAGAGTCCGAGCAACCAGAATAGCACGATTGCAAGTAAGTGCTTGGGAAGATGTCCTCCTAATCAGCTATGGTGAAGACACGATCGATAAATTCCAAGGTCGGATGCAACCTTTCATTACTCCAAGTAAAGAGTCGCCCATGTAAATGAAGCTCTTTAAGCTCAAGGTCATTGAGCAGCTTCCTCACTTTACCCATAAGCTGGAAATGGAGCCGATTGTTGTTCTTATCTTGCTCACAAGCTGGCAATGGAGCCGATCGTTGTTCTTATCTTGAGACTAATAGATGAAGTAGAAATCTCCATTGAGCAACCATGGGCCCAACCTACCCACATGAATGCCCCTGGTCTCATCCAGGAATTCTTGCTTGTCTCTAGCACACGTTGGCCCATAGACTAAAAACATCCACTAAGAGGAGCCTGAGCTCAGGAGCAAAACCCTCATGGTGATGGAGTATTTTAGGCAAAACACACCAACAACCCATGACACATCAACGCGCCAAGCCACCAAAATGCCACCTCGTGAACCCTCTGCGGGAAGAAAGGCACAATCAAAACCCGGTACAGGAATAGAAAGCACATCAGTGCTGGTGATTACAACCATTTTGTCTCTTGAATGCAAAGAAAAGAAAACCTATCAGAAACAACCAAGTTTCTAAGAACACTCTGGTGCACGCCATCATTCAGGCCACAAACATTCCATACGAACATGTTTTTTCAATTCATTAACGACAACCGATCAACAACCAAAACAACCGGGAGCACATGCAGCTATTGGCCTGCCAACTCATCATCTTCTCCTCCGCATCCGTAGTTTGCTCTAGGAAGAGCTTGTCAATCACCTCCACCTGCGCATCGGACAAGCCATTCTCACAGAGCGCACAATACTTGGAGAAAGATGACGCATCTGGTTCCACCGAATCCTTGAGTAACCCCAGCTTGTGCATCAGCACGTTCTGGGTGGCAACCATAGAGTTGGAGCAGTGGGCCTTTGATTTCTTTGTTATCCTTGCACTTCGTCATGCTAGGCCAGAGATCCCCAACTCCGGGCTCGTCAACCGACACTAGATGGGGGCTAGAGCATGGGAGGGTGTAGGGATGGGCGCACACGAGAGATGAAATTTTGCCCCGTCCCTAGTCCATCTATTAACGAAGCTGGTGAGCCGGACGAGGAGTTGGCATTGCTTGTGGGAGGAGAGGCTAGGTCCTCTAGTGACACCCATAGCAGCACCATCGGCACCACTGGGGACACATCGCCAACCAGCTCCCCCAAGCTGGCGGGTACGTCGGCCTGGACGCCGCAAGGGGAGGACGACACATGGCAGATGTTGACCTCGATGTCAGCCATCAAAGGGGCAGCCACCTTTGGAAACATGATCACCTCTATGGATGGCCCCGCATCATCCTCAAGTCCCACCAACAAATCCCTCTTCAGGCGCATGAATGTGTCACGCACCCTCGGGCCACAAACTGGCTCAATTCTCGGCCTTGTTGGCCACACGACGCCGGCCTCTTGCTGCGACGAGAAGCGGTGCCTCGTGGGAGCACGTGCCACGGTGGACCAACCATGGTGTCTTCTACCATGGGCCCCATCATTGGGGTCGGACCAGCCATCATCACCACCGATGTTGCCATCGTCCAAGGACGAGTCCGACAACCAGCTTCTCCAATCCCGAATCTCACGAATCGACACCTCAACCCGGTACCAGAGCATCGGCTTCGAGCGGTGGATGAGCTCCTACGGCCAGAGGAAGGAACCCCCCTCCACATAGGGAGGACTCCGCTCCGGCACCACCACAATGACCTCCTCTGGAAGCAATGATTGAGCGATGCACCAGGCTATGGATGACTAAGAACACCGACATGTTCCTCTTGGAGATAGAGCTCGGGGCAGCCTGAATGGCCAAGCAAGCCATCCCCAAGATCTACTAGACAATGTCCATCTCCCAGAGATATCTAGGGATGCCCTTCTAGTTGACGATGACCATGTATAGTAACAGAGACGTCGTGTCCGTGCGCCAACGCTTGAGGACGAATAGGAACGACACCTCAGGCACCGTCTCGGCATTGCAGACATGATCAGCATCCCTATGTCGCTGAGAGACAACCAGGATATCCTCTAGGTGGAAACTCCTGACCACCACATCATCCTCATCGAGAGCGAACCTCTCCCAGAAATAGCTGGCGACCTACTCCGCTCACACCGCAGGCCTGGTGCCTCCGACCGTAGCCACCAACGTTGACTCAAGGACATGCTCATTCTCCTCAATGTTCGGCGAATGCTGAATGATGCAGAAACAAAGCTTGGGCCTAGTATCATTGTCTGGGCACATCAGAGAAGAGTTTGAGGCCTTCTCGAGTTTCGGTGGCAAAAAGGGCCACCCCCCAGATGACGCCATAGCTGGCAACGACCCATCGAGAAAGACAAGGGCGAGGATGCGTCGGCGAAGAAGGAGGAGGTGCCGCTGAACTGAAGCCACTCCGAGGTTTCCTTACCTGAGGACGTCTGACGCGCCGTGGAGAAGGGAGGAGTGCAAGAGGGTCAAGGGTGGACGTCATAGCTGGAGAGGCACATGATGGGGGCTTTAGGGGTGGTCGTTAGAGCCAGAGGAGGCCCACACAAGACGCCAGCTACGAGAGGCAGACCAGAGGGATTTGACAAGGGGGACAACGCGAGCACCGAGGCCGAAGGAGACTGGGGCAAGTCGCCGGCAGCGGTGGGGGAAGGTGGGGAGAGAGGGGAGTGTCGAGCGTGGCACGGAGCCATCTTAGATGCTGATTCAGAAAGGTGCTTATCTACAAATTATTTCTCACCCTAATATAATGATTTTAGCAAATCATTGAACTATATTGGGACTATCCAAGAGTGCCAAAACAGCCCTTAGAGTGCCTCCATCATCTATATTGTCCTAAAAGGAGGAAAGAGGAGAGAGAAGCCAACTCTCGTTGAAGATGCATACTATTAGTTGAATACGAGATAATTATCACGCCATATTCTCCATACACATACAAGCTTATCTACAATAATACACACGATAGTGACAGTTAGATTTAGTGTAATCTTTAGGTGACATGTGCATCCTTAGAGCTAGTATGTGACCGTCTCTAATGACTGAGACGCTCTTGCAAGCATGCTTTTGATCCGAGCAGCCAGTACTCATTGAGAAGTCCCCTAAAAAGCGATCCTTCTGTCTCTAGTAGTTTTTGAGGTCGATCATGCTCTACCATTTTACTCGCAACGAAAGCAACCAAACATTCGTAATGGGTTGTCGAAAATATGGAATAACTGAGTTACTTAGGTGGCTCGAGTAACACTTCTCAAGTCCTTAGTTCGAATCCCCATAGTAGCAAATTTCAGGCTGGGGTAAAAAGATCCCCTGGTTTGTCCCGCGCCAAAGCATAGGCCTAAGGCCCGGCCAAATCTCATATGGACATCGGTGTCCCTCACCAAAAGCATAGGCCTAAATTTGGGGAAAAAATGTTTATAAAAAGCTTCTTAGGGAACACATAATGTTGACGCCAAAAAAGGAGCATATAATGCTTGGGAAGGGAGAAGATAGTGATTTTTTTTTTTGCCCTCTACTTAAGCCGTTTCAGGGTATCATTAGGTCTCTTAGGCAAAGCCGAATTCTTTTTACATGTCTGAAAGGGTTTCACCAAAAGGTATAAAGTCTTGTCAAACAACCCCCTTAACAAAAAAAATAATTGTGCAACTGCCCCTATTCTCGAGTCTAATTGCTCGTTTGTCCCTGTTTTTTAAACTTTACTTTGTTTACCTCTATTTTTAGTCTTCCAATTGCTCGTTTTACCCTATTAGGGGCATTTACGCAAATTGTTTTAATTGCTCGTTTGCCCCTATTGGGGCATTTGCGCAATTGGAAAACTAAAAACAGAGGGCAAACGAGCAAAGTTTAAAAAACGAAGCAAAACGAGCAATTGACTTCTCTAGAACAGGGCAATTGCACAATTGGCCCAAAAAGAACCTTTTCGTATATTGTAGCTCAACATATTTGATTGATTGTAAATGCCATTTTAGGAAATCGGCATGGTTTTTAACCTGTAAATTTTTACCACAAACATTTATACAGTTTTACATGGCAAATCTAATGACGTCAAATGACCAACACATGCAGATTTCTATTGCGTGTAGTCACTTTTTGACAACATGTTTCAAAAATGTCATATTCTAAACAATGGACTAGCAGAAGATATAAAAAATGATGAAACACATGTTGTTTTTATATTGTTATAACTAGTGCAAAACAAGGTATGTTTTTAAATCGTACATGACCACACCAAATTAAGGCAATTGTATACGATTTATTTTTGCAGTGGCATGCACACGTATTAAAGTTTGCTTACTCTTCCCAAATACTTGAAATAGGCCAGATATTAAAGTAAAAGCGCCAGCATTTTTTTTGTGTTTCTCAAATTTACAACAAACAAATTCATTGGGAACACAATTAAGGTGACAGGCCAAATGTAGTGAATCAAAGAGAATACTAAATTGTTTGATTACACATCACTAACCCCCAAACATGCCTCTGAGGGTTTTGACACATCAGATAAATATAATATCAATTTAAATAGCATATGCAAACAAACAATGAAATACCAAAGAACACGTACCATCGTTAATAACAAGTATCCTGGAGCAGTTTATCACTGTTGGAATCCTATGTGCAATTGTGATAACTGTGCTACCTTCGAATTCCGTCCTGATGATCTTTTGAATAATAGCATCAGTTGCATTATCAATTGACGTCGTTGCCTCATCAAGGATCAAGATACGACTTTTTCTTAAAAGTGCACGGACCAAGCAAAGTAACTGCCTTTGGCCCATGCTCCAGTTCGATCCACCCTCCATAACTAAGGCAAAACATATAAAAAGACCACAACACAAAGTTTATAGGAAACGAGAATGAGGTTGAAAGAGTTACCAGGTGAATCCAACCCTTGCTTCTTTTGACTGCATCAACAAGTTTGCATTTGTCCAAAACCTTGCAGATCAAAGGTTAAAAGGCACATTCTCAGTTTTCTTTCCGGGGAGAATGCTTATGGGAGAGAACTATAACTCAAATTATGTAACAACATGTCAGGCCCCCTTGGCCGCTGGTGATCACCGCCAGGACGTGAGGAAGACGAGGATGGATCTCAGATGACGACCGGCAGAGGAACCCCGAGGTCCTCAGAACCGATTCGAATACGATTACTTTCAAGGATAATTTGCCACACGGCTTACAACAGGTTTATAAGAGTTCTGGCCTTGGGCCCACATGTCAATGACTAATAAACCGAATGTGCTAAGCGCTTACACATTGCAATGATGTAAACGTAAAACCTCCGAGTACGCCTTCTTCCTACTCCTCCCTGTTCTGGGTCCAAGTCAGTGATTTTCGGCAGCTCGGAGAATGTGGGAGTATGATCAGGCACGAATCCTTTCAGCTATGACACATGAAAAACATTATGAATCTTACTGTCAGTTGGAAGATCTAAGCGATACGCCACCTTGCCCACTGGTTCCAGGATAGTATAGGGTCCAAAGTATTTGTATGATAGCTTGGGGTATGGGCGATTTGCCACAGACGACTGAGTGAATGGTTGAAGCTTCAGGAACACTCAGTCACCAGTCTGAAACTACACATCTAGTCTATGTTTATCAGCCATGATTTTGATCCTATTACGGGCTTCAGCTAAATGTTGCTTTAATGCCTGTAAATGCAGCTCTCTGTTCTCTACCACCTCAGCCACAGAAGCAGGTGTAGATGACAGAGTATAATTTGGGGTTCCCAGATTTGGTTCCACCCCATATAGTGCCTTAAATGGTGAGCAGCCAATGGATGTATGGTAGCTTGAGTTGTACCATATTTCAACTAGGGAGATCCACTTGAAACAAGTTTTAGGTGCATCTTGAACTGAACACCTTAAGTACATCTCTAAGAACTGATTCACTCTTTCAGTTTGGCCATCAGACTCTGGATGGTATGTTGTACTGCGATTCAGTTGTACCTTATAGATTTTGAATAATGCCTTCCAGAAGTTGCTTAGAAATATTGGGTCCCTGTCATTGACCATGTTCTTGGGAAACCCATGATGTTTGACCACCTGATCTAGAAAAAGTTGAGCAATAGAGGCTGCTGTGTATGGATGCTTGACTGGTAGAAAATGAGCATATTTAGTTAGTCTATCTACTACCACCATGATCACACTGTAGCCATGAGATGTGGGTAACCCCTCCACAAAGTCTATGGTAATATCACTCCACACAGCCTTAGGAATTGGCAAGGGACGCAATAGTCCTCCTGGTGCTGAGTTAACATGTTTGGCCTGCTAACAGACCTGGCACTGTTTGATGAACTCTTCCACTGAATGTTTCATTCCTGTCCAGTGAAAGTGGTTTTTCTGCCTCTGATAGGTAGCCCTGATGCCTGAGTGGCCCCCCATGGCACTGGAATGAAAGGCAGTAAGCAACCTGGTTTGCAGAGCTGAGTTGTTTCCAATCCAAAGTTTAGACTTGTGTAGGATGAGTTCTTTGTCTAGACTGTACCCAGCTTCATTAGGGCTTTGGATAGCTAACTGTTTCAGTAATGTCTAAGCTCTAGAGTCGGTAGTATAGCTGTTAAGGACTTGCTGAATCCAATCATGTTTCACCATAGGGATTGCCTGTAAGTTATTAACATGAGGTACTCTAGACAAAGCATCAGCTGCATGATTATCTTTACCTTTTCTATAGATAATCTTAAACTGCAAGCCCATTAATCTGGTCATTGCTTTCTTCTGCATATCAGAGTGTTAAGTAAGATAATGATTTGTGATCTGTTAGAATGGTGAATTCTTGTCTCTGGAGATATGGCTTCCACCTTTTCCACTGCCATGATAAGAGCAAGGAACTCTTTTTCATAAATAGATAAGGACTTGTGCTTGTCTCCAAGTGCTTTACTCAAGAAGGCAATGGGTTGTCACTACAAGATTTTTGGTCTAATGCAACGCCGACAAAGTGTAGCAATAGAGCCAAAAATGGTAGCAATAGTACTTTTGCTACCATTGTTTTTTTAGTTAAATGTCGCTGCATTTGTTAGGTAGCAATAGCGTAATGCAACGGGTTACGTTTTAGTTGCGATACGTAACCCCTCTTTGCAACACTTTCGACGCTTTTGCAACCCATTGTGAGTGTTGTAACAAAAACAATTGCAACCACTATGGGTGTGGCAATAGTATCAATTGCAACGAACTAGATGTTGCTAGTGACATGTATGGCAACACGCTAGTCGTGTAGCAACACAATGTAGTAACGTAACATAGGTGTTGCAAGAGTGGTTATTGCTATGCGGAGAAAGCATTGCAATAGAGCTTCTCTATTGCCACGTCGCCTAAATGGTTGCTATAGGTGGCTTAGGTTATTGCAACGTCTCTGTAGGTTGGTTGCTACTGAGGGGTCCTCTATTGCCACATTTGTGAATGGTTGCTATAGGCGGCATCGGCTTTGCCACGTTATTAGGTTGGTTGCTTTCGATAGGTCATCTATTGCCACGTCATTGATCGGTTGCTATAGGTAGGTTCCTCTATTGCCACAGTCATCTTTTTTGTAGTTGCAAGAGATTGTTTATCTATTGCCACGATTATCATATCTACCGCCCGCGACTAAATGTGGTTGTTATATGTGCAATTGTTGCAACGCAATTTGGTTTGATTTCCATCCTATATTGCAACACTAGATTAATATATATTAATAATTCATGTTTGCGGCGCTTTGTTTGTTATCTTACATCAATAATCGTAAAACGACAAATACATAATGAATGAGGCATCGATTATAATTTGTTCATACAAAATCTTTAACCACACCGAAAGTGTCAAACTAAATGAGAACACAAGTAGATAGCTTAACACAAAATAATGTGTCCAGCACAAACAATTGTTTGAACTCATTCAATCAAAAGACTAATGTCTACTGTAGTAGTGAAGGTTCCCTTGATATGTATGTTGGCCATTCCCACCATTCGCATGCTCCTTCTCAAACTCAAGATTCCTCCTAAAAAACCATTGACATGCATTAGTTAAACTACAAAAAAATCATTGACATGGAATTAACCAAACCTAGAGCCAATTTAAAAAGGAGCCCGAGGTACTACATTGGTCAATAAGCTAGAAGTACATTCTCATGACTAGAATTTAAACATACATGCAGTACTATCAACCATGAACTTTGAAGCAAAAAGCAAATATAAACATACATGCAGCTGCCTCCCAAGACATTTTTATGAGTACAAACACATCCATATATATTTCTAATCAGCAAGAGGAAACTAAGCCTAGATCAGATTTAGGAGCAGAACAAAAGAATAGCTATGTACTTCTCCAAAAGGACTACATGTTCCTTTTTAATGCAAAGAGGGATAAAAGGTTTCACATAGTACCTGTGTATTCTTTTTGGATAATGCAGATCTTTTCCTAGCCACATTTTCCTTCAATTGCTTTGTTGTAGTATAAAAAAAAGCACCCAAATTTTCTCCTTTGTTTTGGGCTGCCAAATTACTTCTAGTCTAGCCGTGCCCTCTAGTGAGACGTTCTTCAGCTGCAGAAGAAGGGGGTTGATGTTCTAGGTGGCTGGTTTCATGGGTAACCTGAAAAAAAAAAAATGGTTGGTGGTAAAAATTACACCGCTTGACAAGAATATGACATGCATGTTACAATTAAACATTCTTCAATTATCATCAAACTACCTGCTGACTATGCATCATGTGTTCTCCTTCTGTAGTTGTTACATTTTGTGTCCCCTCAATTGTTGCAGTGTTAGCAATATCTTCTCTTGACAGCAGACGGGCCACCTTAAAGGTTGAACATATTTTGGACAAAATATATTGTTAGTGCTAGAAATGGTTTTTCTTTTTAAATTTTTACTCAAAACTGGGATTGGGAATATTCGTCACATACTGCAGCATGGGTTGAACAAACAGACATGCTAGCTCCGACCGACCGACCAAGGCCAATGTTTCCATCAGCAGCGTACGTATACTCTACTCCAGTAGCATTCCTTTAATCTGCAAGGAAAATGAAGCTTCAAATAATACTTCAAGCACGGATTATGATTCAAATGATGTTCAAATAAGCATGAAACATGAAGCTTCAGATAATACATCTACATAAAGTTTTAACCCAAATCACAAAACCATATGATTCACTAAAGTATGAATCCAAACAGTAGACCCATTATTCAGTTACTCAATTCCAAAAATAAAGTAGACAGATAATGGATATAAGCTGGCCACTAAAAAAAGCTACATGTACAGTCACTGAGAACAAATAGTGAGAAGCTACTTGTACACTACAAGGTTATGCACCTCCAAGAAAAGAGCTAAGAAAATTCTGAACTCAAAACTAATGAACAAATAGTGAGAAACTACTTGTACACTACAAGGTACATCTACAGAGCTCCTAGGAAGAGCTAAGAAAATCCCCGACGTGTTCCTTATTGGTGGATCTAAAAATATCTAAGATTACAATTATAGTAGAGATTAATAATTAGCAGCAGCTCCACATATGGATACTTTCAGGCCTGTCCTTAGCTGACAGCATATCAACACTTACGAGATTGCTCCTTGGCTGCAGCTCTAGTTTGCCCAATCATCTGATGAGATGAAACTCGGTATCTACCTGCAACAAAGCTTATATAGCTTGTTGAGAAATAGAGCCTGGAAAATATGGCACTATATCCACATGTACATGTCGATGTAGGGGAAACCTCTGAGCAGCTAATCCTGCAGTGTGGAAGAGGAGCTGGCTGTACTCCTTATTGAGGATGTGCATCACACTTTCTCTGAATCAACTAAAACTTTTTTTTTATCAAAATGCTACACCAAAAGGAGGTGGCCATGCAAGTTTCTATATTTTTAGCAACATTAGGTTATTTTAACATTTTTTTTTAGTAAATCAATAAATAATTACAGTAATAGGTAACTTGTCAGCCTGGGCGTTCGAAAAACCAAAAATTTGGTTTGGTTCGGTTCGGTTTGGTATAAAAAACTTTGGTTTCGAGAAACACATAACCGATCGGTTCCACTCAAATCCAAAAACCGAAGTTATTACTTTAATTATTTATTGAATTACTAAGGAATAAATGCTAAAATACCATAAAATGGCTAGAAAAATCTAAAAACTTGCATAGACACATGATTTTGGTGTATAAGAATAACATAAAAAATTCAAGTGATTGAAGAAAGTGTTATTGCACATCCATCACAAAGGCATATATGGCTCACATAGTCTTTTTATGACTAATTGAGAAATGTTCTTCGATGGATGTATAGTACCACTTTTGTCTCTTTTGAAACTTTTATGGAATGCTTTTGGAGCCAAAATATGTTGTCGTGTGAATTCGTGGAATTTTCTAACCAAGTTTACCTATGACCGTAATTTTTGTTGAATTATTAAGAATAAATGTTAAAATATCATAAAGTGTCCAAAATCTAAAATGTAGCCTACACACAATTTGTTGAAACTACAGTTGTCCAACAATTTTTAACGAACTTCATGAGTGGATGGTGGAGGTGCATTACTTGCTAACATAGATGGTTCACATATATACGATAAAGTTCATCCAATAACACAAAAGTTGTTGTAGCTCAATGGTAAGACAAATGATTATAATGCTCTTGGTCCATGGTCCAAACCCACTATGAAGCGAAACTGAGATGAGGCCAAATAAACTAACTAAATTAGGTTCCACTATATGATGAGTTTAATTTTCAATAATAATGACTATATAATAGGTTGTTAATAACCTCCTCAAGCATTTATTGAATCACTAGGCAAGAATGCACACTATTATCTTAACTAAGAAATTAGAAGAGAATGAGAATCGAGAATACATGTAGGCAGAGAAGAAAAAGTAAAATTTAACTTATATGGGTTATGTAATCATTTTCCAAATCAGATAGTTATTGTATACAATTTTATTTATTTGAAATTCCCTTGCTTTTGATTTTTATTCTCTGTTTTTTTCTTTTAAGTTTAAAATGCAGTAATGGACGGCATGTTGAGTTTGGACTGCTAGGCGCAAGGTGAAATTTTGGCGCCGTGACTAAATTTGCTAAATTATTAAGTTTTCAATCAAGAACCCGCCAGCCAAAATTCATTCCCGCGCCAGCTCTCCGCGGCAAGGCAAAACTCATCCCTTTGTCAAAGTTTCACTCACCCGTTTGTCAAAAAGTTTCGCTCACCCAAACCTTTCCCATTTGCCCACCCACTCAAGCGACTCCTGAAAAAAAAAAAGCAGAGCTCCAGGCCACCACCGCCGGGCGCCGCCAGCGGAGCTCCATTGCCGGGCGCCGCCAGGAGGGCTCCACTCGACACGGCCGCCCGCCCTGACCGCTGTCAGAGTCCCTGGCCGGAGCCCCGTAGCGCCCGCTGTTGAATCGAACGGACGACACTGCCCAGCCGGCCAGTCCCCTCCCGCCCAATCCCGACGTCGCCCCAGCCCACCGCCGGCCAGAAAGAGCAGTGCCGTTGCCGCGTCCCCATTCCCTTCCACATCCAGGTGCATCATCTCCACATCCCCTTCCTCTCATCCCCATTCTCCTGCGTGCTAGGGTTTCAACACAACTTATTTTCTTGTGTTTTTTTTTTTGCTTGCAGAAAGGAGTAGACGAAACCACGAAGGTGAGCAATGCTGGCAAGATTCAAGGGTTGGGTTACTTCTCTTGCCAAACTTTCTTTCATTCCAGATCCGCCCTGTCTTCCCCTCTTTGTAGATGGAACATATTCAGCTCGATTTCGATGTGATGTTTAATACCTTAGTTGATTTTGCAGAGGAACTAACTGGATTCAAGATCTTGCATAGAACACAATCCATCGGGTTGCATGTAAGTTTTCTTATGATGGATCCACAACTATTGAAATGCATACATGTCTCCTCGCTGCAAATAGATCAGCTCTAAGTATTTCTTTCTTTCTTGTGCATGTTGCAAAATTTCCAATAAGGAAGCACTAAAGGATTCAACTCTTCGATTGTTCTTTCTACACAAGTTGTCACCACTTGTAGCTTTGAAGTATGTTTGCTTGTGCTCAGGTTTCTGACTTTTTTGTCGAACAATCCAATCTAAAATGAGAACATGTGTGTATATATTTTCACTAATTGACACTCCGTTTTTGTAAAAGGCGCGTCATGGATAAAACATGGATGGATTAGCCTAGGTACATTATAAATATGGATGGATTTTCCATTTTCCCCTATGAAATTTAATTGTTTCTTGCACCCTATTAGATGGGTTGTGTGGATTGGATAAAATTGCCATATAGCTTATCCAGGTGGCAGTTTGTTCCTCTGCAGTTTTTTTAATTCCTTTGCCTAATCATTTTTTTTAATAATTGCAGCTCTTATTAGTTCAGTTAGTTGTATAATTAGTAAGTAATTTAATGGTGCAGTAGGTTCTTGTTATTCTTTATGACAAAAAGATTCAGACTTTGCACCATTGGTTTGTCAGATTGGTGACGCCCATGGCCGTGGTGAGTTAGTACTCCAGATCTGTCGGTGTGGTCTTCACCAGTGTGGGTGCAATGCAAGAGTAATCCACGGCAGAGCAGAGTGGAACTTGGCCCTAATGGAGCTAGGAAAAAATACTTATCTGAATGGTACACCAACATAGCCTATTACTTTGATTTTTCCTGGCAAAATTTAGAGGATATTATACAATGTTCTTATCTCTGAAGTAGTAGTAGAAGAGACATGTATGGGTTGATGCATTCTTGCTTTTGTGGGAATCTCCATTTTAAAGTTTTAATCTGAACATATAACTTTATGAAATTAGCAGATTATTTCATCCTCATACTATTTGTCTTCTGCTTCCTATGCTTAAGGTTTGTGTTATTTTGCTGCTTTAACAGTAAAAAGTCTTGGCTACATCAGGGAAACTTCCAAGCAACTTGATCTGAAGGTAAAAATAATGTTCTGCCACTATTTTTTTCAAAAAGAAATGTTTCTACAAATGTGCTTGAAGGAAATGCCTTGCATTAGTATTTCTAGCATCAAAAGTTCCAGTGCATGTATATGATTGTTTAGCGATGGTTCAGAAGTTTCAGTGACATACAAATATAACCTGTAGCAATGGTTCAGAGCTTTTTATTTGTTCTGTATAAGAAATTCCACTAGAGGATAAGTAAACAACCTTATTGATGTTATTGCACTAGTGAGGGAGCTTCAGCACAAATAACACACATAAAGGATGGACCAGTAATTAGCTAACCTGTGCAGCTTTAGTAATAACTTACTAGTTGAAAGATTGACATGTTTACAAGTGATGAGGATGACAAAAAAAACACCAACCTGGAAGGCAGAACATGTGAAGTAATTGATTTACTCTTTTCATGACTCGAAAGTATTCATAAGTTAACAAATTAAAAACATTTGGTAAAATATAATCATGTTTGTTGGTCAGCCACTGATGAGAGATTGTTAGGTCCACCACAATGTGTTGCCACTGTTAAACGTTCATACAGTCTGGTTAGTACAGATTAGCCTCTGAATCTGACACATATTTAGATTAAGAATTTCAGTCAAGCATATTGATATTTAGTCATCCATTAGTGAGCAATTGTCAGATGTAGTTCAGCAACATGCACATGCTGGTTCTGTTTATTTCAGTTTAAGTGTTCAGACTTGCAGATGAGGGAGCAGGACAAGTGCAATTGGTTTTTGCTATGAGGGGTGGAGGAAGTGTAATGCAATGCTTATCTCCCTTCAAGAAGATAAGCTTTTTGTCGCCTTGAAGTCAATAGAGCAACCATATAAACTGTTTTTTGTTTTGTTTTTAGGTGTCTGAAGAAAGGCTTATCTCCCTTCGAGAGCAAATTAACAGCCACACAAGCAAGCAAACCAGAGTTACTGGTTACTGTATGTAAAAGCATGGTGGATTTTATCAAAGTTTGAACAAACTATTCTTGCCTTCACTTATGTCTCTGCTGAAGATATTTGTTCTTCAGTGTGCTTGTATGTGGATTGGAACCAAACTGCTGAGTCTCTGTCTATTGGATTATCTGGAGATGTCAGATTAGTGGACATAGCAACCTTATTGGTAGAAAAATGTACTATTATTATTTTTAAGCGACATTTACTATGTGTGATAATATATCCACTGTGAACAATGTGCAATACTACTTTACCAAAACTTTTGGATTTTTATTTAATGATTGTACACAAAACCATGTCACCAGGCAAGTTTGTAGATTTTGTTAACCAAGTCTAAATATTATTACATTTTATTACATAACAACATGTTTTGGTTCCATAAAGCGCAACATTAATTAAATAACAAATCAAACCTGCCCTTGCCACCGCTGCTGTGTGTCCTTGCCACGCCGCCACGCCTCCATTGCCTTCTTGGGAAGCGCCACCCGCAGCTTCGCTGTCTAGATATCAGCCTCCATAGCGAGGGAAAAATAACAAGCCGCTGGGAGCCGATGAAATGACCGTGGAGTCGTGGTGTTGAGTTTGCGCGGAGTCCGCCTGATACGCAAGGGGCACGCGGGGCGTAATCTAGCGTGAGGGCACACCTAGGGTCGCTGTCAACTCAAGGTTCACACAATTTTTTCCGCGCGCAAAGCACCCTGAACAGATTCACTCCTGCTAAGGCCCAATCCAAATCGCCTATTCTCGTGCATATTAGTCAAAGTATTGCAACAAAAAAAATAAGCATTGTATTTTAAGCTATGACCCTAGAGATCTCGTATTTAGCACTTGCAACAATATCAAAGTATATTGCAACTGCCAAAAAAAAAGGTTGCAATAGAACCCCACTTTTGCTGTTCTCGTTGCATTAAGCATCCAGCTTTTTGCAACGCTTTTGTGAAATTTTATGCAACACAAAAAAAAAAAAAAAAAAAAAAACAATAGTCACAACCAAATGCAACTAACGCAAGTGTAGTTGCAAAGACTACCACACAATTGCAACCAAAATCAATTCTATCAACCATTTTTCACCATTGAAATATCACAACCAAATGCAACCATCTTACGCAACATCTTGAAAACCATTGTATTAAAGCCAATTGCGATTTTTTAGAATGGTTGCAATACAACCATCTCTTTCGGGCCAATTCAGAGGCGTTGAATTAGACTGAAAAAAATTGTAGTGTGTCCAGATTGCATGAGCACCGCCCTATCCCTTCACCAAAAGCGTCGGTTTCCACAAAGAAATGGGCTTCAAAATTAGAACGCACAAAGACAGAGTAGTAGTCATTGTTGTTTTGAGACTCTCAAAAGCTTGTTGGGCCTTATCAGACCATTGAAACTACTTCAATCTTAGCACATTGGTAAGAGGTTTGGCCAGGATGCCATGCCCTTCACAAACTTTCTATAGTATCCAGTTAAGCCTAAGAAGGCTCTTAATTCTGTGAAGGAGGTTGGCTGAGGCCGCTTAACCATGGTTGTGATTTTGCTTTGGGGTCAAATAAATTATATGCCCCAAGTATTCCAACTGAGGTTGAGCAAATGAGCATTTGGACATCTTGAGATATAGCGATCATCCTTGAGCTTCTGCAACACCAATTGCAAATGCTCACAGTGTTCTTCCAAAGTGTAACTGAATATCAGGATATAATCCAAGAATACTAATGCAAACTTCCTCAAATAAGGCTATAAAAACTGATTCATGAGGCACTGAAATGTTGTAGGAGCATTAGTTAGGCCAAAAGGCATGACCTTGAAGTGATAGTGTCCTTCATGGATTTTGAATGCAGTTTTGAATTCATCTTCATGGAGCATCCTGATTTGGTGATAACCTGCTTTCATGTCCAGTTTAGTGAAAAATCTAGAACCAGCCAATTCATCCAATATCTCATCAATGATGGGCAAAGGAAACCTGTTCTTAACTATAGTCCACACAAAAACGCCATGTACCATCTTTCTTTTTCACTAATAGAACAGGGCTAGCAAAGGGACTATGACTGTGGGTGATAAAGCCAGATTGCAACAGCTCTCTGTCTTGATTCTCTATTTCTGTTTTCAATTGAGGAGAGTAGTGGTATGGTTTAGCATTGACAGGAACAACACCTGGTATTAAGGGAATTGCATGGTCATATATTTTGGAGGGAGGTAAGGTTTTAGGGTCTTGAAAGACATCCTTGTATTTGTCCAGAATAGTGCTTACACAGGGTTGTAAGTTAGGATCTGTAGCCATGACAGATGAGGAAGGAGTATCTGTATTAGTGATAATAGCAAATGCCCAAGCTTCATTGCCCTTAGTTGTCGTGCACAACTTGTTGGCTGATATTGGTGTCACTTGTATAGGTGCTGGCAAGATGCCTTGTAACTGAATGGTTTTTGCATCCCAGTCAAGGACCATAGGATTATGTACCTTTAGCCAGTCATAGCCCAAAATGGCATCATAGGGTGCCATATCTAAGACAATCATGTCTGTGGTGAGTGTGTGTCCTTGGATATACCACTGTAATTGCACCTTTGAAGAAGTGGTGGTGGTGAGCCAGTGATCATCAGCCAATTTTACTTTTCTAGGAGTTGTAGGCACAACTTGTAACTTAGCCATTTTGACAAAATTGGCACTTACAAAGCTGTGAGAGCTTCCAGAATCAATCAGTATCAACATCACCTTATCTTTGACTCTAGTTTTTAGTTTCAGAGAGTTTTTAGTGTCAGAGCTTGATATGGCATGCAGTGATCACTGATAGAGTTCTTCTTGTACCACCTCTGCTATAGCCATCTAATTCAGTTGGTCTTTAGTGATTTCTTGTTTGTCCTGTTCCAGCTCATCAACTACCATGCCATGTGCTTGAGGTTTTTGCTTCTTGGGACATACATCATTATGACCTTGTTCATATTTTTCACCACAAGCAAAACAGAGGTTATTAGCCCCATTGATTGTTCTATTGCTGGGGAGCTTCTAATCAATAATGTGGTGGCCTTGCTGGCAACAACCTCTTCTGCTTTTCCTTGTCCCTTGCAATTGTTCTCTGCTGAATTCTTGCAATTACAGCTGCTCTTTCCACTGTGGTGGGAACATGTGGCTCCACAGCACCCCTGATCTCCTCTTTGAGTCCCTTGACATATGCAGTAGCAAAAAACAATTCATCATAATTGCTATTATGCATAGTAGTATCATATTGTAGAGCTTGAAAGGTTGTTGTATATTTCTCCACAGATTCAGTATGCTTTAGCTCCAAGATTTCCTGAATTGCATTTCTGAAGTCATCAGACCCAAATTTTACCTCAATTGCTGCACATAACTTCTTCCAAGATGTAACTGAATGATTCTTCTTATAAGCCTGCCACCACTTAGCTGCATTATCCTCTAAGTGCATTGTTGCAGCCTGTACTTTCAATTCCTCAGGAATCTTAAACATGGTGAAATAGCTATTGCAGTTGTCAAACCAGATTTTAGGACTGGTACCATCAAACTTTGGAAACTGAATCTTAGGTATGGTATGGTGAGGTAGAGAGTCAGAGCTGTGGCAATGTCTAGAACGTTTGTTTCTCTCAGAGCGTTCCCTCCTGAATTCAGCCATCTTACCTGCAAAGTGATTCTCAAATTGACTATCAGACTCTTCAGAGATCATGGATGAGCTTCCAGATTGATCAGACAGAGTGTCCCTTTCTGTCTCAAACTTCCTGAGTGTCAGACTAGCCACAGCTTGACAATTGGATTTAACTTGTTGACTAATAAAATTTTGTTTCTTTGTGGTCGTTGTTAACTCTTTCTTTACTTCTTGCTGCACCGACTAATGCCACTAATCTGAGAAAATAGTAAGTCAAACTGCTCCAGAATGTGCTCATAACTATTGAACTCTTCCTCTGATGTCTTCGACATGCTGTCGAGAACAAACTTGGTCTGAGCAGATGGTTTTGGAGGAGCCGTTTTGGAAAAATTGGTGTAGCAATCGGTTTGGTATACACCTCCCCAACAAGTTGCTACACCCCGTTGCAGACTATGCCTGAAGGTGTGGCACCACTCCGGTATTTTACATAGAGACTTGCTCTGCAACCCTCGTGAGTGAACACCTTCGCACCAATGCCACCGCACAGATTACACAATCAAACGACCGACGAGATTTTACACAAGGACAAAGCCTTGAAACCCTGATCGGCTATGTAATCTGGCTGATTTGTAGGAAATTGAATGAAGAAGCAAATTGTTCCGTGCACGCGATCCGGTGGTCAAATTTACGGTAGCTTTAGCTGGTCATGTGCGGATTACTCAGACCACAATTCCTGCTAAAGTGAACCCTACCGGAGCCTTGTGGATTCGACGCTCAAAGGAACCAAAATCGGAACGAACTGCTAGAACTGGGTGGGGAAATATGACAAACACTGGATCCACAAACACTGAAAACACGATAGATCGATCCGAAATCCCGGGTACCACACCACTACGTGGAGCTAGGTAGGATGAAGTTACCGCGATGGGATCCCGGAGGATAAGGTTCCGAAGCGTCGACGAACTGGATGTAGCCGCCGCCGCCGCCGATAACTAGCGAGGAATTGGATCAGTGTGACCCGCCGCCACCGCCGAGGAAGGACTGGTCTCTGATACCGCCAGGCCCCCTTGGCCGCCGGCGATGACCTACAGGATGTGATGATGACCGGCAGAGGAACCCTGAGGTCCTCAAAACCGATTCGAATACGATTACTTTCAAGCATAGTTTGCCACACGGCTTATAGCAGGTTTATAAGAGTTCTGGCCTTGGGCCCACATGTCAATGACTAATAAACCGAATGCGCTAAGCGCTTACACATTGCAATGATGTAAACGTAAAACCTCCGAGTACGCCTTCTTCCTACTCCTCCCTGTCCTGGGTCCTAACATAGCACAAATAATTTTATTTATCCATATTATGAGATCTTTTATGGTGGTTGTAAGGTACTAACCGGTACCGGGAGGTACTAGTGTACTACTTCATCGCTCACCGTTGATCTGAAAAAATTCGGTGCTAGACTCTTTTTTAGGTACCAGGCCGACCTAATTTTGGTACCGGCCCCACTTATTTTTTTGTACCAAACCCACACATTTGGTACCTTTCTCTAGGCCATTGAATTATTCATGATTGACGGTTCATATTATTTCCAACCATAGTAAAAAATCTCACATATTATCCCTCCATACCAGAATGATGTTGTTTTAGTTTTTTATTAAATCAAACTTCTGTAACTTTAACAAAGTTTATTGAAAATATATTAGCATCTACATATGCACTATCAAGACGTTTCATGGTAACTAAACCTAATTTGATGTTTTAGATGTTAGTATATTGTGTTTGTTTGTTTTACGAAAAAACTAAAATGACATGCTCTTTGGAACGGAGGGAGTAATCCATAATATGAGCTTGAGGAGTAGACTTTAAAACTTTTCTTTTTCTAGGTGGATTTTCTTTCAACAATTTGTAGAGGTGTTTACTACTAAACAGGTCTGCTACATTCCCAGCTATAGTAACATGATGATGATGTTAATTATAATTATGGTTCAAATAAGCATTCAATACGACTACCAAGTTCCATTCCTACTAGGGTACAATTTGAAAATTTTGAAGTGTCATCTATAAGGGCAGTGAAATTATTCTATTGATTACTGTAAATATGAGTGTATTTTAAGTATATTTGCTTCGGTTCTCTTTACTGTTGTATCTAGTTATAAATGCTGATTGAGAGGGAGGATAAAGAAAACACACTTCCATGATTTGTTCATCTGAGAAATGTCCTTGAGGATCCAAATTATATCTTATTGAACCATGAAATAGAATAGGGTCCTGAGGAATAAGACCAATTTGAGACCGTAAGTCGTGTAGGCCCACTGCTGTGATATCTTGGCCATCAAAGATTATAGTTCCAACAGATGGCTCAACAAGACGAAAAATTGCATTTATCAAAGTTGTCTTTCCACTTCCTGTTCGACCAACTATCCCAATCTTTTCCCCTCCTTCAATTGTGCAAGTAATTCCATGCAGTACTGCAGAAGCACGGGAAATCAATGCTTATTAAATCTGTGGGTAAGCAATAGGAGTTAGTCATGACTTGCCTCTAAACCATGAAGCTCTATCTTCCCCAATGAGGGCCAATCAGCTGGTAACTGATTGTCTTCTACCATCCCTGATTCCTCACTTGTAATATGCATATATTGGCTTAACCTTTCGTCGGAGATTATCTGATTTGCCACTGAACATTGGTTTTGTATACAGAAGAGGAATAACATGTTAAGTGAAAGACCGTATGACAACACCATTCCTACCACACCTGTGGAAAGCACAGAATTAAATTATGAAATTTTGTGCCTATCTTGATTTATTATTTCATCTCTCCAGCAACTGACTAGAAGAAAGGAAGAACTGCACTATTATTACAGTGACATATTGACATTTGGCAAACCAGAATTGTAGAGATAGTGATACATTGGGATATAGAACCACATAAATAAAGCTCGGACCATTAGTGACATCGATAGGGAAATTTGTTTCCAATGCACATCATGCAGACTTATTCTGTTCTATGCTTTATATTTCTTTGCAAATTATGGTCGGAACCTAGCTTTAAGTTTCAATTAAAAATACACCTAGAGTTCATTGCAGTTTTTGCATCTCATTTTGCTTACCTTGTTCCTAATCAAATTTATATTCTACAGCCCAAAAAGCTTGTTGATTCTGAAAGCGCACCACTCACACTTTAATCATTGACTATTATGTGTTAGCTTCTTTCACTCCAAACTGAACATAATTTGTCTCTTATAAAAAAAACATACATAATTTGCTCTCGTTTTTATATGGAAAAACACATTGAGAACTTAGTGATAGCTTGGTTGGTAGAGGCTCCAGTAGGGAGGCCGTCGACCAGGTTCGAATCCAGATTCTGACAGGTCATATTAAGTACTTCTCTCAAGACAATGCTAGGGGCTGCCTTCTTTTTTTTTTTTTTATCTAAAAACTCATTAATAATAAGGCCTATATTGTATTTCTTTTGCGCTCTCGTGTCCCAGGAGACTAGTACGTTACCCACCCCCCCCCCCCCCCGAAAAAAAGTAAGGTAACCAACTATTGCAGTTTCTGGAATAGTTTAGAGTATATCACCAGAGCTAAAAGTTCCCACGGGAAGAAGGGTAATAATAAGAGCTGATGATGAAAAAATGGTAGCACTCATTATCTCTAAGCGTTGAGTCAACCATTCAGTGGCAGCAAAACAATGGAAGCTCCAACACTTTAGTAAAAAAAATGATCTTCTTGTTTAAAAGCTCTGATTGTAGTTGCTCCTGAAATCGATTCCACAAGGTGATTGGCAACAAGAGATTTAGTTGTGCCATTGATCCTCATCAATTCTTTAAACATGCGCACACAGTAGTGCCCTTTTGTCCAAATGCTTGCAGCGCATGACTATGTCATCCAAAACAGGGATTGCTTACTTGCAGTCTGGCAGACATGAAGATTATGGGTGCAGCAACAAACAAAACTTGCCAGGTGAAGAAGCACAGAACACCCAAATTGATACATGCATTTAGTGTAGCACTAATACTGAACGACAAAGTAAATGGAACATCAAGATCGATGGTACTCAAATCAGATGATACCTTCATCTAACAATATCATGAAATTTAAGCAATTTAATCAACACTTTAATCTATAAAAATATCTTGAATAAAAGGTTCGTGAACACAAGCACGTGCACTTGTGTGACTGTTATTATCATGTAGATGAAAACTAGAAACAACAACATATAACATGTTCCCACGGGAAGGATTCGATGAACTCATACCCTGCAGCAAGCTTCTTGCCACGAACATCTTTTGCTATCGTCTTCTCTTCCACATCAAGAGTCCCAATGAGATTGGCAACACCAAACTGTCTCTTGTGCTTTAGAGAGGTAGCAAAATCGGCTCAAGCTTGTGGCAGCTTGGCAATAATGCCACCTGCCACGAACTTCTCAGGCAAAGCACAACCAAATACCTTGAGGGCTTTTGCCAGTGTTTGTATTTCATGAGCTTGTTCAACTAGGACGGTACCAACCATCTTGTAGTCATGAAACTGTTGCATGACATACAACTCGCTCCCAGCATCAGAAGCCCCGTATTTAGCATCAAGTGCATCCCAGTGCGTAGAGAGGAATATAAGCATCTACAATTGAATCCCCAAGCACGCTCAAAATTGTTGCCTTGAACATCGTGTCAGCATGTTGAAACGCACTCTCCTGATCAGGAGTGAGCGGTCCAATTGCCAACGGTTCGACAACAAAATAGCAGCGCATGGCATTCAACCATAGGACGCATCTCCGCCTCCACCTCTTGTAAATTGATGTAAATTGCCTAAAATTATCATGTTTTTGGATCGTAAGAAATTTAAGCAATTTAATCAATAGTTTAGTCCAGAAAAATATCATGAACACAAAGCATGTGCGCGCGTGTGACTGCTATTATCATGTAGATGAAAACTAGAAACAACAACATGGTGAAGGTTGGGGTAGTCGTCTGCTCGTTGCAGTGAAGTTCACAACCGATCACACCAGGAAGAAGATGAAGCAGACGAAGCCGATCACCGGGAAGAAGATGAAGCAGACGAGTAGTCGTGTCCGATGACACTCCCCAAACCATGATTTTCGGCTATCATCCAAGCAGGTGATCGCATAGACGACAGATGTTCAGGAGGCCTACTCTCCCATGTTTCTGTGTGCGCAGGAAGCCGAGACGGGAAGACTTGGTTTGTAACAAGCAGTGGATTTGGTTTCTGTATGAGATTGTGTTTTTGGCCATAGAAGTAAATGGTACCCAGCCACAACATATATCCCTCACGCAGGGGTGGAGCCAGGATGGGCTCTCAGGGGGGCTAATTAATAGAGTTAACAAAATTAAGTGATTTAATGGTAGTTTAAAGGCTAAACTACAGTAGAAATCAACCTCACCGGGGGGCTCCACCCCCCCTCTCCCCCGCATAGATCCGCCACTCGAGGGTAAGGCAATAGGCTAATGTAGAGATCAAGCGAATAGATTTACGGGAGAATGAAGGAGAAACCCCGTCATGAAATCATGGAGCAGCAGTAATGGACACATTATGCCACCAATTAACAGCAACAACTTACATAACTCCTGTCATCATGAAACCTTAGTGAGAAACTTTAAACCGGCGTGGCACATGTGGCTTGCCAGTAGGGGCATGTGGAGCGCCATGATCCTCGGGGAAGGTGGACGACACAGCCGTGTGGGTTGAGCTCTGTCAATGGGTGATCCGACATAGAGTAATCCTTCTGCGACATGGTCGCAAAGACGAGCGCCTTCATCCATGTCATACCCGACTTACAATGCTAGGATCACGTCCGACGACCGTAGCTGGAAGCGCTGCTGAATCGCGAGCACCCCGGGAAAGAATACATTGGGCCACCATGTCGCCTAGTGCTTGAGAAAACGGTGCTTGCCGTAAATCTTGATCTCTAGAAATGAGATGAGCTCAACATCATTGACGTTGCAAATATCTTGCTCCCGTTGGCTCTGGGAATGGGGTGATGGCACACGTACACTTGATCAGAACTGGGGTGCGAGTGAAGACAAGCGCGATCGATTGAGCAGTCTGATTGATCTCTTTTCTTCTGCACCAATGAAAGTCAAGAAGTGATAGGGTCTCTCTCATTGCGCTAGGGTTTGGGCCCAGTGACGGAACCAGGGGGCAGCAGGGGCCATATGCCCCCTCCCACCCCCCACCCCTAAGTTGAGTATATTCATTAAAAATCTATATAAACATTTGAATTTTTAGAATAAAATATTAAAATATTAGATTTTGATGTGCATAAGTTGTTGAAAGATATAATTATATGTATTTTATCAGACTAAATATATATTATCATGTTTGTCTGGCCCTCCTTAATCAAATTGGTTGGTTCCGTCTTTTAGGTCGAGTTTGCGATAAGGAAAATTTCTATTGATACTAAAGCAAGTTACATCCTCTCATTACAAAAGTAAAACCAAACTATTCCACCTCCATTGATGGGAGACAAGAAACCTTGAAAAAGCCATAAATTCCACCATATAGGATCATCATCCCAAACGGATATGCCACGGACGCAAGCTGCAATCTGAACGAACAGGGCCATCTCACCATCCACCACCGTCGTCCTCAAAAGAGGAGTAAAATGCTAAAACTCCACATGCAAACATATGCAAGGGACTGTCTATTGACCGAGAGTATCATTCACACAGCAAGAGACCACGGATGATGCAATGATTCAAGTTTATTATTTCAACTACATGCATGCATGTACTACCTTTAATTTGCTGCAGGTGGCCTGGTCGTTCCCTGATTTTGGCAGCATATATGTTTTCCGTTGCGAGTTGCTAGGTACGTAATCCATGATCATCAGGGCATGTCATAATTTGTTTGTAACCAGAAGCCCAGACTTGCCACCTCAGTCTAGACAAAATTTCTTGCCCGTATTTTCTTAGACAAATTTTCTTGCATATCTTTTTTATGCACTTTTCCTATTGCACAGTCGTATGAAATCAGGGGCCTGTTCAGGTGACGCGCCTCCCACACGCCCTCGCCTCCCGCACAGTCGTCTTCCTCAACTCCGGTGGCTCCTCCACCCTATCCCCTCTCCTCCGGCGAGCATCTCCTTCTCCTCCCCCTCCCCTTCCCTCTGTGAGTTGTTCTTCCTATAGAAAACTTTGTGATCTGTGATTCTCTGTGGGGGAAGAGGGTGGCCACCGCGGGCACTAGGGTTCGCCGGAGCTCGAGCTCCGGTGAACCACTACAAGAAATCTTGGCTTGTATGACAAACCACTTTGGTCACATAAAGCGCAAAATGTGTCATAAAAAGTAAATTATGACGAGAAGGCCGTGTCACGTGGGTCGTCATATAATGAGCGTCTAAAAAAGCTCCTCGTGACGATATTGTTAACATCGTCACATAAAGTCAAGACATTTTGTGACGCTATAGGTTCAGTGTCACATATTGTTACCTTCTATGACGCCAATAGTGTCACATATTTGTTAGTCAACGTGTCACGTTATGTATAAATTGTCACATATTGTACGTCGGGGGCAGGTTTGGATGAGTTTTTGTGACGCCACAAGATGAGGTATGGTGTCACAAATTATTGTTCATTCATGACAAGCGTGGCATGCATTATGCATATTTAGTGATGACCCACTTGATCTCAACATAGCTCACAAAAGCACCATATACATATATATCATCCAAACCATCATCCATAGGCATAAATCTTACAGAATCCACTGAAGTCATCATCCACATGCATAAATCATTTACAATCCACAAAAGCCATCATCCTCAGCATATGTGAACCAGCTCAAAATGATGGATAAGTCGAAAAAAAATTCTAGGTACAACGAAATATATGTGATCTAGTCAACTAAACAAATTCCAGCAGATAGCACCAAGTTGTAGCATGGTTTCTACACCAAACAAGTTCCAACCTATCAACAAGTACCTTGTTCCAACCAACACCCTAGTAAAATGTAAAAAAACAATGAAGTCACTATAATGATCCAGGAAAAATATACTATGCAAATGCTAACTAAAAGAATCACACTTTTTATTTGTTGGCATTAACTCATGCAATATTGAAGCAATTTCTTATAGTAACCAAAATCAGTAGCATATCTTAATCATCTCCAAAAATCAGGTTTGGATTCCTAGTACTACAGCCCAACATATCTATCATCTACCAAAGATATTTTGGCGGGCAATATGTAGTAAAATATCCTAACTATGGTTTACACAAATGTGCTACTAATACATAGAAAAATAATCTGGCAAGAAAATGTCAAAATTAAAAACTATTTGTGATGAGCAATAGAGGAGTGGTTGAACATGGAGTACTAAGTTTCATTTTTGCAAAGAGGAGTCAAGTATGATACAACAACAAAGCATGTAGGTAATTAGAAAACGAAATGTTATTTTGAACTCTGCTCTTGACCATTAGCCATTCTTGGTTTAGAGTTCAGACTTCGAGAACAACAATGGTGTGGCTGGCCCCCGCCTGCCTAAGCTGGTGTGCTTGAACTTGATGTCTTGTTGCCTTTGGACAAGGCCTTCTGCTGCTCGAACGAGGGGTGAGTACCTACGATTGGGAATTTATTAGGGAACGAGCAATACCCGACAATTGCTTCTTTGAGAAAGAATATTGAGTACTAAAATAGATATAACTAGATTAAGCAAGAGCAGCGATATCAAGATTGGGAAAACATTATGTTTTATTAAAAAGGAACAATTTACTTAGTGCCTAAACTGCTGCGGTTGGTTATAGATCACATGTAGTAGCAAAAGAATCAGAAGATAATTCAAAGTGCTACTTAAAAAGCAAACTCCATCAAGTACTCTGTGATAAGGCCCAGCCAAAATGTAAGTTCTTGTGTGGGACCATATTTTGCCTATAAATGACTGCCAGAAAAATCTCAAGCCATTTCGACAAAGTTGGAGTGCTATGTAGTTCAAATATAACAAGTCTCTTACATAGTTTGAGAGACTTGTTATATTTGAACTACATATTATTACCACTTCCTCAAATGAAAATTGGACCTACATAAACTTTGTTGGTCTCGATGAGTTATGAAACTTTCATGTTCAAAAGATTTTCAACCGAGTTCATTTCGTGTTCCGTTTGATTGAGTTTTGACCGAGTCAAAGGTCAAATTCAAAACTTGAATTGCTCAAATTTTGGCGCATGAAGAGATGATCTGAATCCAACACCATAACGTGATGTAGCATGATTTTAGAAAATTTTAGGAAAAAGAATCACCTCATTTGAAGTTCGTATGAGGGAGAACGACTAGTTACAAGTTTTAATCCGAGGAAAAAAAGAGAAATCGGTCCTTCATCAAGAACACGCGACAAACAAGGATGAACATGACCGATTTCTCTTTTGTACTTGGAACATCTACGCGTATATAATTCATAAGGAAAAAATAGCCACTTGTATCACAAAACAAGCCATGGTGTGGTGGTTTGACTTAGCATTTTTGTACTAGAGCTCTCAGGTTTGATCCCTATCTACCTCATGTTTTTTCAAGTTTTTTTATAGGAATTATTATGGTCTAGTTACTATAAAGAAATAAAAGATCCCAGTCCAACAAAAATAGATGCTTGTCCTAGTGGTTTGCACACAACACACTTGCTTTTCTTCCAAAGATCTTAGGTTCAATCCCCGAGTGAGCATGTTTTTTTTTTTGCAATTTATGTTTGTGACACTCCATTTCATCACAAAAAACATGCAAACTGCGTCACAAAAACATGGGAAAAATGCAAAGCGTCATCGTGGGTAGTACGGACATTACATTTTGTGACAACATTTGGTGCCTTTATGTGACGAAAGAAAATTGTCGTCATAAATAGTTATGGCGCATGCAATTTTGTGACGACCCAAAAAATATCGTCATATTATGGTACATTATATGACGAAATCAGGTTCCGTCATGAGGAATTTTGTCATAAAAAGATAGATTTCTTGTAGTGAACCCCAGCGCCCGCGGCGGAGTGGTGGCTGGTGGCGGGGGAGCGCGGAAATGAGAAGGTGGTGAGAGGAAGAAGATGAACGATGGCCGGAGAGAGAAAGAAGATGAACAGTGCCGGGCTAATCTGAAGCGTTCGTTTCAGATCGTGTGGCTGAGATTCTTCGCCTGAAATCCCAACTTTTTAGGCACCTGAAATATAGCAAATCCCTTTTTTTATGTCATCTTCACTTATCTGAATAGTGATGAAGACGAGCCGCTTCTATTTTCTAATGTCTACTGTATTTGCATCTCTCGTAGCCAAGTTCCAAATCTTTAATTAACACTTGTCCTCCCGGCCTTCTACCAACTTAACCAACACCACGCACGTGCCTTGCACCAATTCCAATTAGGGATCGAATTCACCTCTCAAAGTTTTAAGAGTGAAAAAGGTTGGTCTATCTATCTAGTGAAAAAGGTCATACGAAAGAGTTTCAGGGCTACAGCCCCGTCTTTATTATTAAAGACCTAGAATGTTTAGATCATTTACAAGCCCACATGGGAGAACCAGTTTTAAGTGTTGAAATATAAGTGAATTGTCCACCTCTTCCCATCAGCTTAAGCTTTTGGGTTGAATTAGTTGGTGCATGCAACTTAATATGGTATCAAAGCCAGAGGTCTCGAGTTCAAATCTTGGTTAGTGCAATTAAATAAAATAATTGTTGCTCGCTCCTATTCCACGTTTGAGGCTCTCTCGTCGCTGAGATCCCTCGCCGGAGCCTCGACGTGAGGGGGAGTGTTGAAATATAAGTGAATTGTCCACCTCTTCCCATCAGCTTAAGCTTTTGGGTTGAACTGGTCGGTGCATGCAACTTAATATTAAGCACACAAACGCTAAACACATGAATACTGCATGAGCTAGAGCCATTGCACTTGAGGTCTTTCCCAGCCATCCTTTCCCAAGATCCTCGAATCTTCTCTGGTGCATGGTTCAGTTCCCAATCGAATTTGTCATCAAACCCCGCCCCCAGCCATATATCTTTCCAGGATGTAGAGCATTTGTTTGGAGTAGATCGGTTGAGGGCAGGAACATCTCCTTGTTTCCAGCTAGGCAGAGGACATCCAACTCCTCATTAGGCCTGCAATATTCATCAACAAAACACCCATGTTCTTCCATCTCCCATCCTGAAAGCATGAGTCATTCCTTAGTTTCCACAAACCCCATAGGATTGCAAATGAAAGCATATTGGTAGACAAGAATTTTTTGTTACGAAGCCAACACACTCAAAGATATGCATGTTCCATAGATTGACTGATTGAACCCCCCCCCCCACCACAAAAAGTCATGCTCATAAATTCTAACACCTCACCTAACCTCTAAGAATAAAGACTGTCCTCACAAACCAACACAAGTCTTTTTTAGGCACTTTGTTCTCACTCATGTGCACCCGAGGAGAACTTCCCCAAGCATGCTAAACTTTGAAGTTGTTTGGATTGAGTTTCCGAAAATTAAGTTGCAACTTATTGGTATGAGTATTTTATCAATTTATTAAGAGGGGTCTCACATACACCCACACTTTAGGATTCGACGTCCTCGTCGAACGCTGAAACATGCTATCCTAGTGGGACAAAAGTCCAGGACCTTGATGTCCTCGTTGCACGCTGAAACAGGCTACCCTAGTAGGACAAACGTCCAAGACCGACTCTCTTGGCCACGTCTACATTACTAGCTCCATAGCCCAAGTGACATGCTCTCTATGGAGCCATGACAACCTGTCCAAGCTCCCATTCCATACGTCCGTGAAAGCGCAAGTGTTGAGTCTGATACCATTTGTAACGCCCTACCCAAACTATGTCCTCAAAGAGCAACACAAGTTTTTTTCTACACACTTAGTCCTCATCCATGCGCACTCGGGAAGAACATCCCGGTCGGTCACCCATAACCAAATTTCTCCAAGCTAAGCACCCTTAACTATGAAGTTCTTTGGATGGAGCTTCCAGAAAATAGAAGTTACAACTTATTGGTATGAGTATTATATCAATTTTATTAAGTAGGGTCTCACATAAATGGCTAAAGGGAAAGAAAATGCTAGTGTAAGCAAAATAAACCTTGGCCCATTTTAGTTTGGATTTTGGTGTTTGATGTCCAACATGACCAAATTGGACTAACAAATCTGCGAGTGTTTATTTTATAGTCCAATAGGGTGCAAACGTGACCTAGAACTAGCATTTGTTGTGATTGTTGTCCGATGCTCTGATGGTAGGACCACCAAGTCTAATGGTGGGAGGCATTGACCTATGCTGACTAAGGCTAGAAGTTGGACTGCCCCGGCCCATGGTTGGATCGTGAGGCAAGCAGACAATGAGTTGTCAGTATCCAGTGGAGGCTGACGATGGGACCGCTAGGGCTAGCGGTTGGACCATGAGACACGCAGACAGTCGTTTGAAGTTGTCATAGCTATTGGAGGTTGACAATGGGACCACAGGGCTGGTGGTTGAACCGTGAGACACGCAAAGCTGTTGTACTAAGGAACAACAACTTCTTTCTCCATGTGGCTTATAAATAGACCCCCCAACTGGCCAT
Source organism: Hyparrhenia diplandra (assembly GCA_015847255.1). NCBI lineage: Eukaryota > Viridiplantae > Streptophyta > Magnoliopsida > Poales > Poaceae > Hyparrhenia > Hyparrhenia diplandra. Next base: position 28,571 of record JADLZK010001322.1, on the reverse strand, counting down.
TTGAGAGGTGTGGGAGTGTGGAAACATATCAAGAGTTTTGTTATACCATTTAAAGCTCTCTACTTGCATAATGCTTAGTGATTCATTTGGTGATTAGCGTTGGTGCTTTGCGAATTGCTTAGGATAGTTAGACCACTGCTTATGTGTTTGCTCTAGGCTTAGTGTTAGTGAAGTTTGCATACCTCTTGCTATCTCGATCCTTTGCATGCACCATTGTTGTACTTGGCTGGGCTTGTAGCCTTGAGAGACCACACCAACCGCGTTTGTGTTGTGGCCACAACCGTGTACCAAGGGAACAAGGTCTGCGGTGTTACAGACGAAAGCTTGATAGTGAAGATAGCGAGGAGCATCTGGGAGAGGCTTGTCGGAAGGCATGTCGAAGACCCGAATGCGAGTGAGGAAGGCTCAAGGCTATCCACGGAGTTACCCAACCGGGAGCTTGGCCCTTGCGAGGGGCTCCAACGAGGATTAGGGGGGAGCTTGCACGCTTCTCGATACCGTGGTAAAAAGTGTCAGAGTCATCGACAGGAGTTTGTATCTTTATCGCCTTTATGTTCCGTATTTATATGCATTATCTTGGTTGTTGATAGGATTGGAACCTAGGTTGTATAACTCATTTGTGGTAGAGATAGCAACGCACCTAGCAAAACCGTAGTTGCACATATAGATAGTTTACTTTCTTGCAATAAGTTTTGATTCGGTGAAGCTAGAGGCCATAGTTAGAAGTGGAATTTTAAGTTACCTAATTCACCCCCTTCCTCTCTTAGGCGTCCACGACTCCCTTCAGCTAGAAGCCTAGAACACGAGTTAATAAATCGGCTCATTTCTCTATCCCAAATTGTAAGTCATTTGACTTTTTTGACATCGAGGTTTGACCACTCGTCTTAAAAAAAAATATGTGCAAAATATCAAGAATAACTTAAAATGTGAGTGTGTTTGCACAAATTTTTTAAATAAGACAAGTGGTAAAACTTGGGGTAAAAAGTCAAACAACTTACAATTTGGGATGGATTAAAATATCAAATAAATATACTATCAAAATAAAAATTATTTTTAACATCTATAATATATATCAAATAAATATACTATCAAAATATGTAACGGATCTTTTTAACATTATAGACGCTTGTGCATTTTTTTTAGTTAACTTATATAAGTTTGACGTAGGATATAAAACTAATATAATTTATAACTTAGAATAGAGGGAATACTATTAGAAAGATGCAATTACCAATAAACATGAAATGCAGATTATGAATTGTCAGAATACGTGGCATCAACCTGATTGATAGAATATGGGTAAGTTGCTTCTCTTGTTCATTGTGAGGTACTTCCGATGAGCAATTTATATCTTTCCGATTGCTCAGGCTGCGTAGCTGTTGACATGTTGCCTAGCCAAGGTGTGGCACTCATCATCTCACCTTGCATGATCAGAGAACCTTCCCGTTGAATCTCCTGAATGAGCTGCTCAAGCCTTGGGGTCGTTTGTCGGACGACAAAGGCGACCATGTTGCCTGAGGGTGCTCCCATGTTTGATGAGCCAATCTGTCCATGATTTTCAATTTCATGTACGGTAGCATCTTCAGCAGGTATGCTAGAAGCATCAGTAGCAACCCCAGTAGCTCCAAGAGAGACGGTGTCTGTAGCATTAGCGACAAATGCAGTAGCTACGTAAGGATGGTGCAATACGGCACCCTTTTTCCCTGCAACTTCCCTGGGCTTGAAGACACCCCACAAGTAGTGTTTCATTTGGAACACTGCACACATAAGACAATCTAAGCAATCAGAAATAAGATTAAAAAAAACATACAAAGACATACTCTAATCAGACAGAAAATGTCATTCTTAATTAGCAGCCCATGCAAACAATGCGCTTCACAAAATTAACATTCGAAACATTACTAAGCGCATTGTTTGGGCCGCTAAAAATGTAATTTTCTCCAAATCAACGAGTGGTTTGGTTAAAAAAGAGCTTAAAAGATTTCTTATCGATAATCTATGAACTATGGATGGCTACGTAATAATAATAAATAAAAGTGGAACATATTGACAATTGTTAGGAAAAAACATATACTACCTCCTTCCAAAAGGCTAGTTCTTTAGTTTTGTCTTTTAAGTCAAACTTTCCGTTTGAATAAATTAATAGAGAAAACTGACAATAATACCAAATATGTATACCTCGTATGAAAACATTTATGATACGGTAAATTTAGTTATACTTAGAGCATCTCCAAAAGTCTTTCTTAATAAACTCACTATCTAAATTATTATTTAGAGTCATTTGTATAAACATCTCTCTATATATTTCGCCCTAACAACTTTTCTATATCTTGTACACACTTTGGAGAGTCAGGCTCATTCTTTATCCGGCTAGCGAGAAAACGAGCATAGAGGAAGACAATATTAAGAGATCTAATTAAAAAGGGTATTTTTACTAAAATCTCTATTGCTATCAATTAGGAAGGATATAAAAATACTCTTGGAGTTACTCTTATTTGGTAATATATAAATATATTTTTGTTTCATAAAAAATATATAGTTTTGTGACTTAGAACCAAAACTATAACACCAAGTTTTTTAAACCTATGTGACAAATAAAATACATCACATAGTACATACTTTGATATCGTTTTGGCAGGTTATTAGAAGGGAACATCAACACCTCAACATCACCAACAATAGCCTGTAAGGATAAATCTTTTTCCATAATTTCCTTGAGTAGTTGATCATGATATTTATCTGGCCTGAGACAGAAACAATAATAGAGATTTAATTCCACAAGAAAAGAAGCTAAATGTGTTGTAGGGGAATGGAAAGATTAAACAAGGCACCTCATCTTAATGGGGAAGAAGTATAATCCTATGTTGTCATTTGAAGATCTTGATCCCTCCCATCTCTTGGGCCAAACATTTGACCTAGGAGTTTTGGTCACTTCAACCACACGAGGCAATGATTTTGACAAAATATGAACTTTCTCGCATGATTTAGTTGACAAATGACCAGCCAATGGTATATATTCCTTATCACCGATTTTAATGAGACCACTATTGACATAATAGCCATAAATTGGTAATTAGTATTTTAAAAAAGTATATATATACTCCATAGTGCAAGATAAAATTATCATACCTCCAAACAGGTTCATCAATGGGTTTGGAGCAACAAAAGCATTTCTTCTTGAGACAGTCAAGAACAGATGGTATAGGGGCTTTAGCATGAGCATGACAATCCTTCATTATATCATCTTGTGATGTCACTCTAGTACAATCATTTGCATCCACAACACCTTCAAGAATCTTATCACCATTTTCATTTTCATTTGTATCTATGTATCTTCTTTGTTTTTTGGTCACCCTATGAGCTGGATTATCTTCTTTAGTGTTATTTTCATCTCGTGACTTAGGCTTTGCTTCTTCAAGTGGTTCATTCATACTTCTATAGTTTTCATCATTCCATGCATTCATTGAGTCCCTGCATTGCATCGATGTGGCTAATCGTCGATCAAAATTAGGTCCCCCCTGTTTTGATTTGAGAACCAACCCTGGCATTGCCTTCAAGCTATTTGCTTGATTTGAAATCTTGGTGACGTCTGAATGATGATGAATTAATCCTTCCTTCATCATTGAAACCTACAATGAGATTGACACATTACTTTTGTAGGCCAAGATCTTGACCAATTTTTTCAAAAAAAAATGCATACACATATTTAGGGCTCATTACCCGAGGAAACTTTCTTTTCGTTGCATCAGTAGTCTGTTGTCCAACCTTGCCATCCTTGGTAACTTGTTGATTGACCTTTCCTATGACATGATTACCTTGTTGATCTTTCACATTGTAATTGTTCTTGCGGTGTTTGTGATTAGCCGTCGTGTGCCGATATTGCACATTGTTGTTTGACTCGCAAAGTTTGTCATTAGCCGTTGTGTGTGGATATTGCGCACTGTAGGTGCTCGAGTTCGCCATTAGCCATTCTGTGAGAATATGCATCCTAGCCTGCCCCTTCCTCACTTCTTTGGCTATTTGTTTCATGCGCATTGACTGAAACCCAACTCTAAGCTTCCTTGTCTTCCATATAGACCCATTTAGCACATTTGGCTTATATGGTGTGCGTGATTTTGGACCAAAATAAGAGCCACTAGGAAGTCTTTTATGTTTCATGTCGCTGATCACGGTCAAACTGCAGGACAGCGCCTCAAATTCACTGTAAGCCTGTGCGGTACGAAACAAAACCCAGAATTAACTGCGTTACTTTTTAATTGCTTGGCGCAAATCAAAGTATTATAATGGCTACCAGACGTCTATGGCTATTGCACAAATTGAAATCAATCGAGAAATATCATTGGTCGACCAACGACCCAAACAAACAAATCATCCTGTTCTGCTACAGTATGATCCTATATAATTGCTTTTGCCATCGATTGTCCTATAGTAGATCAGATCAAGTAACACACACCCAAAGCAAACAGATCGCAGAGGCAGAACATAGATCTCATATAGTACTAACTAGATTGATTCGCAGCAAACATTAATTCATAGCACAGATGTGTACAGGACAGTGAAGAAATTACACAAATCTACGAGAGAGGTTGTGCCTGCGTACCTTATGTGTCGGAAATCTACGAGAGAGGTTGTACCTGCGTATCTTATCTGTCGGCGTCTAGTAGAGCTCGGACCGTGACTAAAGCCAACTCCGATAGCACACGTCCTTCGATGGCGGCGGCGGACGGTGGAAGGCCAGGACTGCTGGAACTGTGGAAGACGACCCGTCCGTCGAGAGTCGAGACCTTGGAGCGGATATATCTAAAATTCCTGGGCTTCCGCTGTATTTATGGATTGATTGGCCGGTTTCGGTAGCTAGTCATCATGGGGCAGCCGGAAGTTGCGAAAATTGCAGACGTGCGGGTGGTGGGGTAGGCATACAATGCGATACGATTCGGAACGTCTCCGACTCCTTTCCTATTGGTCCAGCCTAACGTTGACTGCACGCGCAAACAGTCAGGAAAGCAATGGGACATGTCAATCACAAATCGGGCAGCAACCCAACTCTTTAGGCCTTGTTTAGATGCACCCCGAATTTAAAATGTTAGAACTTTACTCATGTAGCACTTTTGTTTGTAGATGGTCTCATGATTTACAACCAAACTAGCAATTAGTTTTAAAAAAAACTTTGAAGAGAACTAAACAAGGCCCCTCAGTAAAAAAAACATAGGAATCCACTAAATTTTAACGAAGTTTATAATAATTAATTAATCTATCCATAACTATTAATTCCGTAGCCCTCCGCGTTTCCGTCACAAGACTCATATCACTGGTCTTTGAACAGTACCGCCTGCCAGCCGTCCGATCCCCAACCCCAGAATCTCATCTGTCCACGTCGTGCCCTTCGCACTCCCTCGCAAAACTTCTCGTGTACGGGCAACCCCTCCACCAACCTCCACCGCTGCACGCTGGCCCTCCCTCTCCACGCCGTCCTCTGCGACCTCCCTTTCCCTCCCTCCCTCTCCGTCGCTGCCAGCGCCACCCCCTGCTCGTGCTCCTCGCGCCGCCTCCCACGCTGCCCCATCATGTTGTCTCCGCACATTGTCACGCACAGCCCTCGCCACGGAGCAGCGCGACCACTGTGGCATGCCAGCCAACGACGCGACCGCTCCAGCGTCACAGCATGGGCGCGGCAGTGCAGGCATGGGGAGCAGCCCCGGAACAGACGTGCCCCTCCCCGATCGGTAGTTCTGCAGACCTAGCCTCGGCTCACCATTCCAAAGCACCCACCGCACGCGCCACCAACGACAACCTCCGCTTCCTGCAGCCTTTCGACCCGCCTCCGGCAAGATGTCATCCCTCCTCTCCATGCATGGTAGGCCTCCTGTTCCTGTTCTCTTTACCCTTCCAGCCTTCTTTACCTTCTGCCTTTCAGTTGCTCGATGGAATGCCAGACCTAAAAACCATTTGTCTATGCAACCGTGCCAACTTTTATGGCGGTGTCTGGTCGCTGTTGTCATATCCCTGGACTAGCCTCCTCATTATCTGTTGCTACTCACAAGTTTAGTTCATAATTTTACCGGTCCCTGCCTTTCAGTTGCTCAATGGAATGCCAGACCTAAAAAACCTTTGTTTATGCAACCGTGCCAACATCTATGGCAGTTGTGTCTGGCCGCTGTTGTCCTATCCCTAGACGAGCCTCCTCATTATTTGTTGCTACTCACTAATTTAGTTCATAATTTATGCACTGTACACTGAACTTCTACCTCCAACAATTCGACGCTCACTACAACCTTTCAGAACACATTTTGAGCCTTGGCTGCCTTTCATGCCTAAATTTTCAGGTTATCATGAACATTGATACTCACATCCTATCAGTACACATTTGGAATCCTTGCCCATCCAACTTCGTTGTTTTAGTTTTGCCATTTTCAGATGCCATTGATTCTAACAAATGAACACTCACCATTCAATATCTAGGGAAAATATATGGTGGAAACCACATGCTAGGTGGAAACATGGAAACCAACTCAAAAAGTAATATCTAGAAAGTTTCAAAAATTCTGAAATTTAGCACACCCATACTACATACCAATATGTACTAACATGCAAAAGTTGAGAGACCTCTCCTACGTCAAGGTAATGATAGTGTGCTCCAACGACAATGGGAACGTGGAGTATGTTATTGGATTCTCCCGTACTGAACATACTAGGTGAATTCCCCGCGTGTTATTGCGGGTATGCACAAATAATTTTAATCTAGTTAAGAGCAATGTAAAAGTAATTTCAGTAATGAACTAAATAAAAAGCGTCATGATAATCTTAGATCTTCAACTTCATGAAAGAAAACATGGGTCACTAACCAATGAAGGATAATATTTTGTACTTAATGTACAACACAAAAATTCTCATTTTACGGCAAGAATAGATATGGTATGAGAAAGTACTAACCTGCTGGATCATTAATTGAAAGTGTTAGTGGGACTGCTTAGGTGGCATGCTTGCATGTTTGAAGATTTTAGTAGGGCTGCTTAGGTGACATACTTGTATATCGAGAGAACTTCTTAGTGGGGTTCTCTATATAGGTGTAGTAGATTAACTAAGGACTTTATTTGCTTCCTTTCGTTCCTATATTTTCTGGTTACCATCAACATCAACTGTAGCTTTTCAGTGCACATTTTAAGCCTTTTCTGCCTCTCATGCCTAAATTTTCAAGTTATTATGAACATAAAAAGCTCACATCCTTTCAGTACAAGCAGTCCAAATAAATTTACTTGCCAACCCACCTCATCTCGAGCAGTTTGCAACACATAAGAACATACCGATTTTTCACAGTATTTTCCATATGCCTTCTCATGCTATATTTTCAAAATTGCTAGCCAGCGCATGTGTGTGGGGATTCCTACTAGTTAATATTAATATTTATGTCTCAAACAAAATTCATTACAAACATATATTGAATCATTAATTTATTGATTCTTATTTTGTATTATTACTTTATTAGTGTCAATAATATTTTATATAATTAAATTTGATCAAGTTAGAATCGCGCGGGAAGCCAGAATTTCATATTTTTTAGAACGACAACTAGCAATGTCACCGTGCGGTAGAACGAGAGAATATATAACAAATATTAATAGAAAATGAGATCAGCAGAAAAAAAAAAAACTATAAAATAGTAATGCAATTTTTTAACCTATTTATAAAATAAAAATTAAAAGGTATTCTTTTTACGATGACTATGGTTTAAGTTAATTAATATTGATAATAATATTGTAGGGTCCCGTTAAGTTTCTATCAAACTAAAATACAAGCTAGATAATAATTTGTTATCTTCCATTGCAAGACACATAAATATTTACATATAAAGATATCATATTTAAAAACCCTTGTTGGCGGGGGTCAATCAATTTGTGCTTGGTTGATAACCATCGGAGATGTGGTGTAGCGTTGCAAGGTTCGAATCGTGTTGATTTAAAGCCGGATCATTAACATTGAGATCTCCACAAATGAAATTTACCCAATTACCTCTTGGGAGATCGGTGTCGGTGTTCTAAGAACCGGTGTGTTTAAGGTAACCGACTAGTGAATGAATGTTGTGTGCTCCCTAAACCGGATGGTTATGCAAGGTGAACATAGGAGATTTGTACTAGTTCAGGCACGGATGGCCTATGTCTAGTGTATGGTGCGTCGATTGTATTCTCTTGCACAAATGTGCTCGTAGTAGGGGTTTACAAGCTGTCGAGAGAGGAACCGGAGTCCCAAGTCTCTAAGGAACGTGATTGAGGCAAGTGCAAATAGTGTGGTGGAGAAGAAAAACAGTGCACGTGGGTGCTGGTGTTCGTATTCATTTGGTTGCAATATTTAGTTCTATGGCAACCAACAATTTTTTGGCCCCCGATGAAAAGGTGGTTGCTCTAGAGGCTCCGATTTAGCTCCCTTTTTTTTTGGTATAGTCGTGTGATTGAGGGAGGGATACGGCATATGAGACAAAGCTCACATTTGTTTACTTTAGGGCAAGTCAAGGCGGTGAAGTATGCCCGATACCTTACCGACGCAACGGTGAAGAGCAAGTGAGGTCAAGATCGATGGACCAAGCATGTGATGATATGAAGTGGATCATATCATTCGTGATTGTGTTGGTGCATGTGTTGCAACCTAGATGGAGCAGCATGTAGCCTATAGGGCTTTCATCTTGACGTGATGGTTGTCCTTCACTACTAGGAATTGACCCTTAGAGCACCATTTTTTTGTGAAAATGCAACACCAAACATTTGGTTGCAATATTTAGTTCTATGGCAACCAACAATTTTTTTGGGTTGCAATATCTAGATCTTATGGCCACCAAAAATTTGGGTTGCATCTGTTGAGACATTCGTTTACAACAGGTTAGTGTTAATGCCACGATGAAAAAGGTGGTTGCTTTTATGGGTACCTATTGCCACAACTATTTGAGCATTGCGATAGTATCGATTTAGTGTTGCGATAGATTCGTGAAGCACGCGAGCGGAGATTGTATGTTGCCACAAATATTTATTTGGTTGGTGTCTTGAATAGGCATGCCTTGCGGGCGTGCCTTGAGGGGCAAGTGATCGGAGAATCACACCGTCTAGGTGAAACACCAAAAGGAACCACCCAAGGTGTTGGTCGATAAAATTACGTTGTCTAAAATTTAATCTTTGTTTTGCGATAGCTCATATGCTGTTGCATTTAGAAAACAATTTTGAGCCTTTGGGTTAGGCGTGTGTCGCCTTGTCCTTAGTTTGAGCTTAGGTTTGGCTTTGTGCTTTTGCTCATAGAACACCCTTGTGTTTGTTGCCACGAATATTTAGTTGGTTGTGATTATGCATGCTTGTGGCCATGATGAAATGTCATTGTCTAAAACCTAACTTTTGTTGCGATAGCTTATATGCCCCAAATATTTATTTGCTTGTTCCATCCAAAAACAATTCATTTAATCTTTGATAGAACTGTGTTGTTGTTGCCACCCAAATATTTAGTTGGTTATGCATGCTTGAATAGGCATTGTCTAAAACCTAACTTTTGTTGCGATAGCTTATATGTCATAGGCTTTGTGATTTAGAAATTTAGTTGGTTGGCGAATAGAATTACGATAAAATAATGTTGTCTAAAACTTAACCTTTGTTGCGATAGCCCATGTGCCTGTTGCATCCAAAAATAATTCATTGCGATAGCTATGTGTCTATTGCATAAAAAAACACTTTGTTGCATTAGTCTGTGGTTATAGCCATGATGAAAAAGTGTTGCCTTAATCTAGTTCCTTATTGCGATAGATTATGATAAAATACATCGATAAAATATTTCGTTACATCAATTAGCTTCTATTGCCACCAATGAATTATGTGATTTCATTAGATTATTTTTGTTACGCTAGAAGAAAAACTAAAGACTTAATTAAGCCCATCAGGGCATGAGAAAGAAAAAAATAAAAATAGCTGGGATATATGTCACGATGCAAGTGGGCTGCTCTAGAGATGTTTGCAGGCTATCTTTGTTTGCCGCAACAATGGTTTGCAGGCTTTGCGGGCCTCCACTTTCAAATTAACTGTTAGCCCGCAAGCACCGAGGCTTTGCGGGCCTCCACTTTCAAAAAACGGTTAGCCCGCAAGCACCCACTAGACCTAGTGGTCAACCCTGTAGGACCTGCAATGCACTTTTTAAATTTACAAGAGTTAACACTAATGTCCGCAATGGAATCAAGCTATAAACACAAAAGTTAAAATATTGTCAACCACGTAACAGCTCCACAGCTAAGAGCATGCGATTACAATTAAATGATGATATTTTTAACATTAATTATTTTCAAATAAATACTCCTATAGAAAATACAAGGTAGGTCAATAGTGATACAGTAGAAAATGATTTTCCTTTTTCATTTGTGACGAACCCAATCAAAGAGCACAACTTGAAGTTGTACAGGGGTACATTTGAAACGAAAACCTATAGGATAAACATGATAAGATTATTTATACTTCTACACGGCAGAAGCATCGGCTGATCAGTACATCTCCACTCCATCATCGGGTGTGTAGTGCTTCCACTATCCACTCAGTTACGTCGCCGGGAAGCTCCTGTGGGCCTCATTTCAACGTATTGAAGTGATACCATTTAGTCAACAGCATACACCTTGAGCAGCTTCCACAATGTCCTACGATTCAATGCAGAATATATTATTAGTTAGCTCTGCTAGTTAGCAGTGTGGATTCCTGCAACAATCCAGCCCATGAAACTTATATGATTGTTAAATTAGTAAACTTGACACCATCTCAGTATTCCTAGATTTATTGATTGAAAAATAGAATTCCTAGTTTTATATATAAAAAATTGCTACCTTATCTTCATACTGCAGCCTGATCAGTTAAAACACTCACAATTTGGCATGTTTAGTTGCCTCTACTTGTCAGAAAGTGACATCACTGAGCCTTAGCGCATGCTCAAATGCTATGTACTCACCCACGGACACCCAGGATAAAAAACACTAATGTTCCCGAATCATTGCACAGTTGATATAGGATGTGATCAAATAAGGGAAGAACTCATCAAAAGTGTAGCCATTATAAGAAAAATATTTTGGATTGATAAAAAGCAGGCTCCTTACTGAAGTCTGCAAGATCAACTGGCAATGCAAAGAAAGCAACATTGATAAATGACCAAGCACATTAAACCACAAAGAAGGATTAGGCTGACATGAATTTCGTAACAGTTATTGAGACATGAATAAGAATTTTGTTCCAAAAGAGCATGCTCTAACCAGCAAAACCATGTTCCTGAAATGGGTCTATAGTGCTTGAATAAACAAACGACCTGAGTGTGTGTCGCTCGTGCGATGTTTCAATGCCTTGTGTGTGTTCAGCGTGAGTTGGGTTGGCCCTGCATGGAGCTCCCTTCTGCCTTTTAAAGTTTCAACAGGAGGGTGAGTATAGTAGTTGGTAGAGAGGAGAAGAAGGAAAAAACAAAAAAATTAGAGAGGTACATAGCTTCTTCTATGCATCCTTCTTCCTCGTCATCGGCCTTGTCCAATTGGGTAGATGATGGCTTACGTACGGGCCGTATTATAGAGCTTCTTCTGTGCATCCTTCTTCCTCGTCATCACCATGGAGGCGCGTTTGTGAGGGATGTGTAGTACTACTTTGTCAAAATCACTTGAAATTTTAGTCGAGCCAGATGGTAAAATATCTTATATTCAAGGCGCAACTCACTTTGCTTTCTCGTTTTGAGGGACAAAAATATTCATTAATTACCTAATTAATCATAAAAATCTAAGATTTGGTGTTGGGGCTATGATTTAGGCCTACATGCTTATGGAAAAAGTTTGAAGTTATTTAGACACCGGCATATTATATATGCTTCACAAAGGACAAGCGTTATTTCGAAGAACCCTAACTACAAGTGATAGGTCTCCACATGACTCATCTGTATTGATGTCATAAGATGCTCAAAATTTTTGAGTAAGATAGTATGTATACATACTATTGAGTAGAAGTTTCAAAAAAAAATTTGAAACTAATTTTTTTTATTTTGGAAGTTAGTTCAAGTTTTAGTTGTAAGTGCACAAAAATTCATTTGAACAATAAAAGTAGTAAATCGGTTCTAAAGTTTTGAAACTTATGCGTATCGAGTTATGGACATATATGCAATCTATTTTATAATAAAAATATTTTGGGTACATGAATATAATAATTGGACTAGAAGTCGACAAGAACATATAATTAGGAAAAACGTTAAATAGTCTAGGGACTCATTAAGCAGGCCCGTGCCATTTTAGATAGTCTCCGGCTGCTCTCCTTGAGGCCCAACAGTGGCCCAAAAAAGAAACCCTAAAGCTTAAGAAACTTGAGCCATTGATCTACAATCGACGGTCAGGATGCAACTGATTAGAACTAGCTTGTATATAAGCTACCAAAAATCACTCTGTCATCACTCCTCTTCTCCTTCTCACATCCGGCAACCGCTCCCTGCGTCATTATCACGCCCAACACCCAAACACCACCACTCGTCCAGCACCTCCCTCCCCATCCCTGATCTCGCCTCTACCGCCCGCAGTCGGAATCCTAGTTGCACAGCGCGGCGCCGCCGGATCCGCAGGATCTGACTATAGGAGCACGCCGCACAGTCGTCGCCTATACCGGCCACAGCCTCCGCTTCCGTGCGCTCAGATCCACGTGGTGGCGTCGGCATCGGCCACGACGGGGTCAGGTCCCTATCCAGGATACCGCAGGGCAACATGAGGCTCTACGACCCGTCCATGGACCGCGGCACCTGCGGCGTCAGCTTCATCGCCGAGCTCTCTGTCAAACCCAGCTGCAAAACCGTGAGCGCTTTCGCGTACAGAGAACGGAGTGCCTTGTGGCTTCCGTGACTTCTTTTGTTCCTGCGGTGTCCATGTCTGATGAGTTTATTTATCATGGCTTGTGGCAGATCGATGCGGAGGACGGAGTGGTGCCCCTAGATTGACGCCGACGCCAGCTTTGGTTCAGTTCCTGTTCGGTGCAGTGCTTGCTTGTCTACCTCTCGACGGGGCCTACTGCAGATTGTTAACTGCCTCTTTAGTAGGAGTACTAGATATCTGATAGGTGGCTAACTGCCTAATAAGACAAGTATATTTAAAATCTCATTTAGGCGTACCGTTGTTTTCCCTTCTGTCTGCCACAATGAAAAGACACATGGAAATGTTGCTCTAGATTAACTAGTGTTTTTTTTCTAGGATGCAAGCAATTAGTTCGGTTCTGCTTTTAGTAGCTCAAACAAATCTTTGGTTCCATAGAACTGTCTTATTAGTTATAGGTCCAATGATCACAACAATGATTCCGTGCAATACCAAATAAATTATACTAGAAATAAATTATACTGGTAATTATAGCTTACTAAATTCAGGCTTGATATAGTATGAGCTTGTCAAATTTTTTCCATATTTTCCGATTCTGTAGCCTAGAAACATTGCTGTTTTTTCATACATGCAACTGAGCAGCTAAACTGTAATAGTTGCTTACATTCAGCCTAACTGGCATACAGTAGCCAAACACAATATCTGCAGCATAAACTATGGTTGTTCATGCAGTAACCATGCTGAAGCAAACTGCCTGAGATTACCTACTAGTTATGTATTATTTGGGTTGGCTATTAGTGATTCTCCTGATGGTGTTTTTGGGTGGCAATTTCAGGATAATCATGAACACTTGATTATACAGAGCTGGATGTGCATGTGCTTGAAAGATGGTCAAATTTTGGGTGGCAATTTTTGCATTGACTTCTAGTTAGTGAATGGTAAGAATGGTCACTTGAACCATAGTGCCCAGCTGATCTACTTAGTGATGTTTCTGTCACATTGTGGCACTAGTGATATAAATTTTGGAAGTGTGAAAATGCTCTTTTGATGCGTTTTTGGTTCCTGTCTGGCCTTTGCACTCCATATTGTCGAGGATCTATTGTTGTATGCCTGTACTTTGTAGAAATGAAGCATATTTACATGGTTTGGTATTTTATTTTTAGTACAGATTATTCAGCTGATCTACTTAGATTTTTGCCTATGCCTTGTGTTGTGTATGCCCTCCAGTAAAGAAACAAGTGATGTTTACCATGTCTATTTAACAAACTTTGTCATTCCAATTTCTTTACTGACTACAGTTGTGTTGAATGTGCTTGCAATTGTTTGATCTCGATTGCTCTTGTTCTATGATTGCTAATTACTCCATGAATTTAATCATATATGTTTTCATGAAACGCAGAGAATCTCGGACAGCCAAAACAATTAGAGAAACCTTCTATGGCTAAATGGTGATGACCGACACCAACAAGAATGACAAGCTGCAAAGATGCTTATTTGTGATGGTGTAACTGATGGGCGATGGAGGAACCAGTGAACACATATTGAGATCAATTTATAATATGCTAGACAATGTTGTGAACTTAGTTAAATATGGTGTCTTTATTTTGTTAGTTGTGGTCATGTTCTTTTAAGAAGAATTTTGGGTATTGTGTGTTACTTTAGTTTGAGACAAAATTTAAATTAATGAATGTATCAGTTATTATATGTGATGTGCATGCTGTGAAAATTATTTTAAAACTGCTATTCAAATTTCCCTCGTTGCGATAGAAATAGAATAATAGGCAACAAATGATTTTGGTTGCAATATGCATTATTGCAATGAACTTTATGCGTTGCATTACCATATCATCTATTGCCACCAACAATTGTTTGTTGCATGTGCCATCAATCACCACCCACACAAATTCGTTTGCAACTTCTATATATTACCTCAAAGACTAGTTCGTTGTATTATCATACCATCTATTGCCACCACCAATTGTTTGTTGCTTGTGACCTCTATTACCACCAACACAAAATCGTTGCAACCTACGTATATTACCTCGAAGATTAGTTCGCTGCATTACCACATCATCTATTGCCACCATATGTTACATGTTGCAAAAAGCAATGTAATGCAATGGATCACACTTCGTGGTAATATGACCATATGCCCATGTAGTTTTGGAGTGGCAATACTTTTCTATTGCAACATATTCGTTCGTGGCAATCATGAAATATTGCAGCCAAGTGTTTCATTGCAATAGAACCTTAGGCAACCAATTTAATCGTTGCAATATTTGTTCCTATAACCAAGTATTGGTTGCATTAGGCTTTTTTGTTCGTTGCAATATTTGTTCTTGCAACCAAGTATTGGTTGCAATAGGCTTTTTTGTTCGCTGCAATAACAAAATGCATTTGCAACGCCACATCTAATGGTTGCTCGAGGCTATTGCATTGTTCCAATTGCAACCATCTGTCGACCAAAAGACTTAGTTGCAATTGATTCCAATTGCAACCAAAATTGTCATATTGCAACCAAATATAGGCGTTGGCCAAGGGTCAATTCTTAGTAGTGTTTGCGGCTTTGACTTGGTGAAGAGTCCCAAAGTTGGAGCTGGCGATCCGAGGCTGAAATGGGGACATTCTGGCCCCCAAGAGGCCCTGGATTCGTGGGGGGCGAGACCTGTAGATATGGGTCTGCGACGGGACTTGTCGAAGTTGTCAAGTCCTAATAGTTGAGAATAGTGCTCAGGACAGTGAGAATCACATATGATAACCTCGCCCACTTGTTGGTATAAATTAACGCACATAGAAAAGTTCGCAAGCGCATGGATACCGATGTAGCCCTCACCTAAAAGTATTCCAAGGTATCGATTTCCACGAGGAATGTGAAGTGGACGAGTAAGAAACAAGATCGCTAAAGGATAACTAATGATAAATATTTTTGGTAGTAGAGAGGAAATATCTAAGGTATTCTAAGTTGTTCTATCTAACCAAGGTTAGGACACTATACTTCACTTACTATGGAACAACAGTACATTTCTGATCCTCAATAAAGATCGGGAAGAAGTGATCGGGGAAGGCTGCCAAAAAAAAACTCTACGAAACACCAACCTTAACGTGGTGGATTACAAAGGCCCGATAGAGTCACACATCCGGAGCTACCACAACTAACCGAAAGATTGGGCGCAAACTCTGGTAAACTATAGCCTAGACACCATATCTACACTAATGTTTACTACTCTAATCTTGTTCCTAGACTAGAGCACTCAATACGAGCAAAGATCAAGCAAGCAAATTATAATAAAGAATTAAACTTAATTAGCGCATCTTCAAGAGTTTGCCAAATTTTACTCGGCAAATCTTGAGTTTTGGCAACTTCTAAAAAGATATGCCAAGTAAAAAAAGAGCTCATATCCAACAGTTTGGCATAATTTGTTTGTCAAACTTAGATCTAACTTACCTCAGGAACCCTGAGAGAGAAAACAAAATTATGTTTATGCCCTTCCACTTATTGAAAGCTTACATCAGGAACCCTAAGACAGAAATAAAATTATGTTTATGGCCTTCCACCTCTTCTAATACCGATGATGCGCCGCGCATAGGAGCGCGTATATTTGCGCGCGTGGAGGGCAGGGATAGCAAGTTGGGAAAGATGGAAAGTTAATTTAACAAACTATTGGAGAGTATAATTTCATGTTTTGCCAAATTTTCAAGGATAGCAAGTTCATTTAGCAAACTGTTGGAGTTTCTCTTAGAAAGAAAATGTAGAAATAATAAATGAAGAACCTGGATATAACTCGATGAAGAATTAGATTTGTAGAGGTACAAAGTTGAGGAGAAGCCAACAATCCCAACTTCTCATCAGATCTCTCACCTCTCCTCTCTCCTTATTTTCTAGATTAGATCTAATGAGAACTAACCTTTTCTTGATATAGCTAAATCTAAGAGATAGATCCATACAAAAGACTCTTCTCTTGATCTAATGAAAAGAATGAATGAATCAACTAATGAATTAGGGTTTTAGATGAGAGTTCTGCCTCTTTATTTATAGTCCTAAGGGATGAATCTGAGCCGTTGGATCAAATCGAACTTAAACTGACTTAAATCAATGGTTAGATATGATTCTGACGATCCCATAGGTCGGTGGAGGAAGCTTCCAGAAGCCAGTGATGTGGCATCTCCGGAGCAGGCTGGGTGGCCTCAAGGGCCCCCCAAGCGACCTTACTTAATGACAAATGGGCCCCCAGCTTTGACGGGTGCGTAAGCCTCTGAGTAAGCTTTCCAAAGAGTTCTAGTAGGCGAAAAACAGAGTCCGGATAATAATGTAATGGCCAAAATACTGGACTCTACTCCTGCAGCCTGATATCTTTTGATTCTAGACTCCAAATATAGCAAACAATATTTCAATTTTGATCGTCTCGATGAGCTCTTTGGAATGGTGCGCTCTAATCCATCATTTGAGATACTTTTATTTAGTGAAAACTTACCTAACCTGCGAAACAAGTGAAAGCACCAAAACTTGTGGAACCTGTTAGAATCAAACCCTATAACTAGTGTTTGTGATTGCTTTTATATCATTTCATGCAGTAGTTGATGGTTACATATGGAGTATAAGGACCATCAACACCACTCCGTCCTGGTGTCAGAAAACCTGAGCGGGCAGCGGTGATGTCAAAGTTGGATGGCCAGAGTCAGCGATGGGATTCGCGGGGACGTCAGAGCGCAATAAATGCCTGCTGGTTGGGTTGAACGCCATCTACCACCGTTGCTTCCGCCACGGTGAAGATCTCTAGTTTGGTTTTGGCTAATTAGTGACACCTAAGGACTAATCTCTCGATGCTAAGTGTTTGACTAGATTGGAGATTGGTTGTGTCAAGATTGGAGCATGGTGATCATGGAGGATGGATCGAGGTGATCCAAAAGATGATCAAGCGTCCAACTTGGAGGAATTTGGAGATCAAATGAGCTCAAGGCAAAGGTATAACCATAGGGCCTTTTGATTTCACACTCAAGACACCATAGAGGGTGTGAGTGATTATAGGATCGATAAGCCGTACTATTAAGAGGGGAAACTTATCGTACATATCGGTCCTCCGGTGCCTTTAGGTTCAAAATTCATATGCATGCATTCTAACCTAAAGAGCTAACTCCGTACTTGACGAAAATGGTTTCAAAAAATGCTAACACATGGTGTCGGGGTATTCTTCGACGTGTTGGCAACAAGAATCAAGTGACGGAAGTCGGTTTGGAGCAAAGGCGAAGAAACGACAACACAACGATGAATTTTCGCAGCTCTGTGTCGACCGGACGCGGTGGCCGGACCAACCGGTGTTGGTGTTTCTTAGCGAAAGCAGCAAAGTCCGCAAGCGCACGGGAAATACCGTTGTAGCACTTCACCCGGTGATAAACATGGTATCGTATAATTCGCAAGGACGGTTGCGTTGAGGGCTTCCTGGGCCTGTGCCTACCCAAGGCAAGGTTAGGTTCTACGAGTAATGGGGTATCTCTATGGGCTTAGATTTCGGATAGGGATTTCTCGCGTTGTTATCTCCTTACTTCGGGGCACCGGCCCTCGCCCAAGCGGGCGAGTCCGACAATTAGCTCTATGTCACACCCGAACGTGGAGGGATTACAAAGGACGCATAAGGCTGTCACAACCCCGCCGCCTACCCTCACGACCGTGGGATGCTTCGCAAAAAAAGGTAGGTGAACGCTAGCCCAAACACCACGTTTGCACTATTGGTCACAGTTCTTGATGTTGGCCAAGGTTCCCGGTCAAAGAGTTCCTTCACCAAGAACTAACGCTCTTACGAGACAATCTACCGATCCCGTAAGACTATAACAAGTTAAGATAATATATTCGGAAAGACAATAAGCCGAGAGATGAACACAAGCTTGCTCACCAAATTGTAAGAAGCTCGTAGAGGTACAAGCGTCGTGGTGCCGACAAGTCCCAAGCACTCCGACCTCCTAGGAACCACGGATCACCAAAGCTACTCCGACAACTCCGAGTAGAAGGAGCAAAGTTTCCTTCTAGCTCTCCCTCTCTCACTCTCTAGAATTTAGAAGGTAGGAAGAAGACTAATCTACTTCTCTTGCTCAAATGTGCTGAATTCTCCTTTGAAGTGTTGTTGGAAGAGAGGTAGGAGCCTTCCTTTTATAGCTTGAGTAGAGGGGGGGTCCTTGGAAAATTGCCTCCACCCCCATTATGGCTAAACCGACCAAGAATAGTCGGTTTGGAGGTTCACTGCACCTGGTCCACGGCGCCACCGTCATTCCTTTGAGTAATGGAACCGCCACGCACCGCCCGCCCCACCTGTCAGCAGATGGGTGCGGGCGCACCCCAGGGTGCGGGCGCACCTGATCGGCCCCGACTCGGCCCGGTTTTGACGTGTCATCCTTTTCGTTGTCTTGGGCCTTGTGTCGGTGTGGAGAACTTGAGTTTGTGGCCCGGCCGAGGTAAGTTGGGTTGGTCTTGCCATTTGTCACTTTTGGGCTTTTTCTATTTATTGATTATTTGTTCTTTTTCCTTGTATTTTGGCCCAAAGTGCACATGTCTTGTCTTGTACCTGCAAGAACCAAATATACACCAAAACTATGGAATTTGTTAATTTATAAGCCCTATCTCTAGGTGGTTTTGGTGTATGTTGACGGTGTTTGATATGTAGTTGGTTACCATCAACAACCGGAAGCACTCTGTTTCGACCGGACGCACCGGTGGTCGGTTCCGGTCAAAGTTACAGAAAGGATGTTTTTGGGTCTCGATCTGGGATCGACCGGACGCACCTGCATCGGAACCACCGACCGGGACGCATGAATTCGGTGTCACCGTGGGCCAACCTTTGTTTGTCTGGTGTGACCGGACGCATGACCGGACCCATCGACCGGACTCGCTGGTGAGTCCGGTTGGCACGTCCGGTCAGGCTAAAAACAGCAAGTTTTGCCCCCCAACGGTTGGATTTCGTGATGGGGGCTATATATACTTTTTTGGCCAGCTTGTGCTCTCTCTCTTGGTCATTTGAATCACTCCTAACATCCTAGAGCTGAGCAACAACTCTCCCTCTCTCTCATTCTTGCTTGTGAGCTTCATTCTTGAGAGAAGAGGTGATCCAAGTGCATTTGCATCGAGTTCTTGCATCTAGAGGCACTTGAGGATCGTTTTGAGCCGGTTGGTTTCTTGTTTCTCATGGAGACACCGCTCCTAGCCGGCTTGGTGAATTGGTGGAGGTGTTGGCAAGAGAAGGTGATTGTTCTTGGCCACCTCCGGTGATTTGTGAGAGGATCACGCACTCCTCGTCGGGAAGACTGTTGGTATAAATTAACGCAAACAGAAAAATCCGCAAGCGTACGGATACCGATGTAGCTTTCACCCGTGAGTATTCCAAGGTATCGATTTCCACGGGGAACGTGAAGTGTACTAGGAGAATTAGGATCGTCCAAGGAAAGATAAATGATATGGGTAGAGAGGTTTTTGAGTTTTCTAAGTGGTTTTATCTAATTAAAGGCTTACTATACTTTATCTACTTGAACAAATGGATCCTTTCCAACTCTCGAAAAAAGACTGGAAGAAGGTAGTTGGGAGAAGGTCAAAAAGCTCTACGAAAACACCAACCCGAACGTGGTGGATTACAACGGCCCGACAGGTCACCCCCGGGCTACCACAACTAATCGTAGGATTGGCAACCTCGGGTAAACTATAGTTTAGACACCACGTCTACACTACCGTTTACTACTCTAATCCGGATCTAAAGACTAGAACACTCAATACGACGGAGATCCAAAGAAAATAATGTAAAGTAAGAACTAAAATTAAATACTTATAGAAATAATAAATAAAGAACCCGGAGATTGTTTGAAGACGAACTAGTTCTTTGCAAGAATACAAAGTTGATGAAGATCCGACAGTCCGGCTCTTCACTCTCTCCTCTACTCTCTCCCCGATCTAGTTACAACTAGATGAACTAGATGAACTAGACAACTAGACAACTAGACAACTAGAGGGATCTCTCTCTTCTAATTAAAACCCTAACTTTTGCTCTATAGATAAATAATGAAGAGATAATGAGAGATAATCCTTGGGGGGTCGACCCCGGGGCTGCTTATATAGTCCGAGGTGGAGGCGGTCATACGGATTGCGTTTACAACTCTCCCATGGATCCGATTAATCTCCACCATTGGATCAAACCGACCTTCAATAACGGTGTAGATACAACCTCAAGGTCGGTGGTAAACCGCCATAGGAAGATGAGGCTGACATGTGGGACCCACACCCTCGGCCGGCCTAAAAGCTCTGGCGGCCGCCCGATAGGATCCTCTGGTGATCTCCCTTCTCCTGGTGTCTTAAATATCTTCTAGAGCGTTTTAGTCCACATTTTGGATTGAGTTACTTCACGGTTAAGTCTTGTCATCGTATGGGATGTAAACTCTTCAGATTCTCACCATTCTTCTCTGCTTTTATCTGTTTAGTCCCTACAAAGTCATAAATCACCAAATCTCATGGAACTATGTCAGTAAAACCCCTATACTCTGTTGATATTCATTTTAAGCCCTTATTTCATGTTTTAGTTGACTATTAAAATTATACTATAACAGGTGTCAACAAGCTCCCCAAGCTTACCCTTTGCTAGTCCCTAGCAAAGCCAAACTTAGCAATGGATCGGGAGTTGCTACAATACTTTCATCCCTCAAAAGTACACATGCTTTCAAACAAGAATTCTCCTCAAAAATATATTATTCTAACTTCAAACCTTTTTATCATGGGGCTTATAGCCTTCACTTGGGTCTTGAGAAATTGAAAGATAGAACAATCAAGTCAAGCACTATGTTTCAAGCTCTTAGATCAACTATTATCCTGTAGTTTTTGCAAGATTTTCAAAATAAAACTCAGAGATTCCTGTGTATGAGAGTTTCGTGAAGGTCATAAATGAAGCCCCATTTTTCTTTTGCTCCTTGAAACTATCTCTCCTATGGATATGTTTGTGAAGGACCTGGGTTGTATACTTTTTTTTTTTTTGCTTTTAGAGAGGTGGGTCCTACTCACCCTCGGACTTGTGTCCCTTTTCTCTCTCTCTTTTATTATTTTAGAAATGTGGGCTCTACTCGCCCTCGAACACTTGTTCATTTTTTCATCTCTTCTCTTTAGGAAGGTAGGCTCTTCTCGCCCGTAGGACACTTGTCCATTTTTCATCTCCCTATATATATATATTTTTTTTAAGAATACAACCCAAGCCTCATTTGTTTTTTTTTTTTGGAGAGACAAGTAGCAAGAAATATAAGCATTATAGCAATGATGGGCTTTTGGTGGAATGTGATGGATGCGTACTTCCAGGATAGAAGTAGCATAAATAAGTGGAGTGTAGGTTGTAATATGATAATGGTAGGAACACTCTGTCATACAGGAACTCATCATATAGCACTTTTAATTTTAAAGATAATTCTCCAGGACTCTAGTATCACTAGAAACAAGATAAATAGCAACTCAACTTTTCATATATCATATCCGTCAATCACCTAGACTTAGATCAAGCATTTGCTACCCACAAGTTTTCAAATTCAAAGTAAATCATGTGTCAAAACAGTTTTTTCTAAAACTCAGGAGAATTCAGGGTTGAAAACTAGATACTTGAAAAAAATTACGACAGAGCAACTATTCATCATTTCCATACTTAAGGTTCATTTTATTTGAGCAAAAAGCAACCGATGAAGACTCCCTCTAGAACATTTATTCTCACACTCTAACAAAGACTCTTTTAAAGACTAGACTTTTATCAAACAAAGCAAAAAGATATATAGCCTAACAATATATAGTAAAGAGATACTTATCGTGATAACTGGGGGTGCCCTCCCCCAAGCTAGATTGACATGTCGGGTTGTTGATGATGTGGAAGTTGAGGTAGACGGCGATGAGGGTGTCATCCTATCATGTCTCTCTCCCTTAAATCCTGCAAAACTCAAATAGACAACACAACTTGTGGAATAGGTTAAGTGTTAGTGGTTGGCCACTTAAGTCTTTATTGCCTAGAGGTTGGAGTTGCTCTTAGATTGGATCATTGAATTGCAAGAATTCAATCAAGTCATTTTCTTCTAACTTTTTAGATTCTAGAAAAACTTTCAAACGTTGGCCATTTACCTTAAATGTGTTACCTGTATTATCCTGAAGTGTGACGGCGCCATGTGGTGCAACGTCAAGCACATTGAATGGCCCTTCCCATTTGCTTCGAAGTTTTCCATGACCGAAAAGTTTCACCCTTGAGTTGAATAGTAGAACTTTATCTCCAGGCTTGAACTCCTTATGTTTGATTCTCTTGTCATGCCATCTTTTTGTTCTTTCTTTGTAAATCTTAGAGTTGTGATAAGCTTTTTCTCTCCATTCCTCTAGCTCTGATATTTGCATCTGACGGTTCCTTCCAGCTAGATGGAGATCCATGTTCCATCTCTTGATTGCCCAATGAGCTCTAAATTCCAATTCAACAGGCAAGTGGCATGTTTTTCCATATACCGGTGATACGGTGACATAGCTATGGGTGTTTTTGAATGAGTTCGATATGCCCATAGTGCATCATGGAGTTGGTATTTCCATTTCTTTCCCATTTACTTTGGGGAGGCGACCCTCGCCCGGCCCGCCGACCCCAGCAGCCTCACTACGGGGGGCCAAGAGCAAATCTCCCTTAACAAGTTTTGCCAAAGTTTTGCGGGGGTCGAACATGCGGAGGTCCCTCCGGTGGCGCGGATGACAAAGCTTCACCCACCTCGGGCAAGCCCGGCCTGCCGTTGTCCTTTGGTTGCGGGAGGACCGGAAGGGGCCCCCGATCCGGCGAAGGCGGCCGGCGGAGGGGCCACCTCGGGTAGCCCCCCCTCCGCGAACACAGGGCAGCCGGCGGTGGGCGCAAGGAAACCCTCGCCCCCAAGCTTGGAGAGAATCGAGGTGTTTTTTCCCCATAATAGCCCCTGTGCGAATAGTTACTAGCTTACCCTTGTGGGGCCCACAGTAGCGTGTGTTTCCCCACCTACCATGTACCAAATTGTAAATCAGCCCCTCGACCCCTTGTATTCCTATAAATACCCGGGTACGGGCCGAGGAAAGGGATCGGTTGGTGGCTAGTTTGATTGCCATTTACTCGCTTTTTCTTTGCTCCTAGATCCGCCTTACGCGGAGCACCCGTTCTCGTTCGAAGGCCCGGGCGCCTCCCTCAGATAGGCCCGACCCTCGGCAACGCCCGGAAGGGTCAAGCCACTCGGAGATCACCCCCGCGCCTTCCTCGTCCTTTTGTCTCATCTCCGCGGGAAGCCCTCGCCCCCTTCCGCCTCCTCGGGAGTGGGACTAAGGGGCAGGAGTGATCACCACCCGGTTGGGCGCCGTCAGGTGGGGGATTGACACAAAAAGCCCGGAGCCATGCCCGTCACCCGCCGTCTGAGGCTCTCACCCGAGAAGGGGCGACCCCCCCCGAAGGGGCACCCCAGGATCGAACCCATCAAGCGGATCGGCCGCGTGGTCACCCCCACCCGGCGACTCCGCGCCGGGGCTGCGGGAGCGGGAGCGCCCGCCGCCCGGGACCCTCCCAGCGGCGGTGTCGGAGGTCACCCGGGAGGAGGACCTGCCCACCTGGGGCGCTCGCCCGACGGTGGCGGTGGTTCACACCCGATCACGCGAGGTCGCCAGATTCAAACAACACCCCGAGATCCGCTCGAAGGGCTCCTTGAGAGCGCTACGGAGAGGATGAAGAGGAGGAAACCGTGCAAGGGGAGCAGGCCCTGGGGGTGTTGCAAGCCCAGATCGCAGAGAAGAGACGGCAGTTGTAGGCCCTTGATCGAAGGCAGCGCCTGCGAACGCTCAGGGAACAAGCTGAAGCCACTAGGATCGAGTTAGCATGGATCAACCAGCGGCTCGGCGGTGCGAGGAAGTCAACGGAGGGCAGCCGCGCCCCGCTGAGGACAAGCCCGCCTCCTCCAACCCCGCCGCCACCACAGCCAGACCAACCACCATCGCACAACCCACCACCCGCGGCCCTCATCAACCAACTATACCCTAGCGCTAACATCGGACGCCTCGGAGCGCCTCACCCGGCGGTGCTCGCGGAAGCCCTCACTACGACCCCCAAATCCCCCTCTCCTACGCACTTCAAATCGCGAGTGGCCTCCGTCCTCTGACCACCGGCGCACCGAGGTATGCGGGGATCACCGCCCGAGGCGGTTTATCATGAGCTACGAGGCCGCAGTGGAAGCAGCAGGGGGAGATCACTCCACAATGGCAAAATCGTTCGTAATCATCGCAAGAGGAGTGGCGCGATCATGGTCTTGTCACGTTGCCCCGAACACAATCCGGGCTAGTCCGACCTTCGCGGCGCCCTCGGGCAAACTTCAAGGCGTCGACTCGAACTCATCAACGGCCACAGAACTCTTGAGCGTGGGTGCGAGAAGCCAAACGAGCCCTGCGGGAATGGTGGCGGAGGTTCCTCGGACAAGGCGAGCCGAGGGGGTCTCAGACGAGCGTCATCATGGCGGTAGTCTCTGCGTGATTCGCCCGTCCATGCCACTCAAAGATTGAGCGAAGGCGGCCAAAAACCCTAGCGGGCTACATGAGATAATGGACAAGTACTACGAGCCGATAATTGACCACAAAGCGAAGCTAGAAGCCTTCCGACCTCCGCAAAAATCGGTACCAAGCACAACGCCCACCACGCCACGAGACAACTACCCAAGGCCGGGAAGCCATCAGAGTCGGCGCCATCGCCAACAACCCCCACCCGAACAAAAACCCATCAACCACCCCCGAGACAAAACTACCCACCAAGAACCCCGGACCAAACACGGACACCGGTAGCGAGGCCTCCGCAAAAAACAACCCTCTTTGCCATTCTTTGCGGAGAAGGCAAGGGTCACTACACCAAGCGGTGCCCATACTTCGCCAAGGGGAAAGAGGCGATGGAAAGAGAGCTAACCCGGAGAACTCCCGGAGGCAAATTAATCACACAAGGAAACCGGCAAAACACCCACTCCAACCACTACAGCTTCACTCCCTTTGATTACGGAGCCCCAAAGACACCCGGGCTTTCATTACCCAGCCTTCCACACCAACACCTTCAGCCAGCACCAGCCACGCTACTACTAGCAAGAATACACAGTCTCACACCCCCTGAGCCTCACGAGACAAATTACCATAGCCAAGCCCTACCACCACCACCCCCCTACACCCTCCACCACCCGACTCCACACCCACCAGGTCAAGCAAGAAATCCGGACAATTGTCAGCAAGCCAAACTCATCTTATGGAGTCATCCTCGCGATCACGGGGGGCTCTAACGAAGACCATGGCAACAAACGACAGCGAAAGGAGCACTATCGGAGGGTCCATCATGTGGGCACGGAGGGGCCACGTAAACGGCCGGTGGTCACATATCCCAATTACCTTCAACGCCCGGCGATATGAAGCTCGGGAGACTACCCCCACACCGTCACGATGGTCATAGACACCAACATCGGAGGCTGGACGGTTACCAGAATCTTAGTAGACACGGGCAGCTCCGACATCTTGTTCGCCTCGACCTTCGATAAGATGGGCCTCGGCGGGAACATGCTACAACCAGTGGGAAACCCTCTTTTTTTTGGAGGGCAGCAAGTCACTATGTAAAAAGGCCTCTGATCCCAAATGGCGTTGAGGGCTTCTACAATCCGCTTGCTGCTGCCTGCCCATTAGGGTCTCTAAATGTCGACTTTTTTACGACCAAAAACCTTACCGAGGTGCAGCAACACACTTTATCACGCAGACGGTTTTCTACGGTGCGTGACCTCGTTTTTGCTCGACTGTAGTGAGCGGTACCTACGAACAAGTTTTCCTATGAAGCGACTATGCTTTTACGGTAACGTTACAGACACGCAGCATGAATAAAGCGGCCGTATCCCTTCCAAAGTTACCGGCCTTGCAGACCCAATGTGTGTGACTTCGCATGTCTGATTTCACGTGTCAAAGGGCGTGTAAATGGGCCACATGTCGAATGTTTGTCTACACCTATGCTTGTTAGAATCTTACGGACACGGGCGGTAAAGTGTCTGTGGCAGCTTTCTTTATCTACGAGACATTCGAAATGCAACCATCTGTCTTTGTTCGTCACCCATACTGACGTCGCCACACGCCAGCGTCGTGGTTTGTACTACTACCACGCCTTTCGCTTTATCCGTGTGAACCGTGGATTCGTTCTGGACACTGCTCTTGTACCAGTGTTTTCTTATGTTTACTGGCAGCTTAGCACCTAAAATCGATCGTACTATGCGGAGACTATAGACGCTTACAATGACCCATCGACTGTAACTCTTGGAAAATTAAAGACGGCGCACACTATAGGTATGCGCAGCGAGGTTGACGTTTCAGGACGCAATTTTCGGGGGCGCGATAAAAAATCGCTAAAACAACCGACGCGCATCGGGGGCGAGGCAGTGCCCCGTAACTATCCGGAGGCTTGAGACGCCTCTTAGATAGTTGACGCGTGCGTGCGTGTCAATGATGACGTTACGATTTTGCATGCGAGCTTAGAATCGTCGACACCCACAAAGATTGATATAATTAATACGTTATATAATACATATACATAGGTCCAAGCACAAACAAATGGCTGACGCCCGGCGGCATTAAAAATTCAAGTGTATCAGTTGTTCTTCACACGCACCCGGTTGTTCAGGGGCACGCCCCGCATTGTTCACAACACAAATAACACAGTTCACGTGCATGTATCCACCTCGGTCGTGATGCGGCAAAGGGAAATGTAGCAACTCACGGTTTACGAATCAAAATAGTCGCCGTCAGGGTGGATGACATGTTCCATAAGAAACTTGGCGATCTTCTCTCTAATATCACCCAAATTGAACGGTTCACTCTGCAAGTCAAAATCCTAATACAAAGAAAAGGTAGCCATAAGTGTTTGTTGTACACATGGTCTTTATCGCATAAACAAAGATAGGCACAAGATGGAGCTGCACTTCGAGTTACCTCGTGACAATCCAAATGAGCTTGATTCATCGCAACCATCAAGTGGTGTGCCGTGTAGAACCCACATGTCTTGTTATCAGGTTGCGTCCAGCACTGCAAACATATGAAACACAGTGGTTATTCGCTGAATGGAAACCCAAGTGGCAAGTGCACAACTTCAGGAGAAGCACAACAATTACTTTTGCATACTTGGCGTGAACCGTAAACTTTTGCGTCCTTGTCCCTTCGGATTGAAAACATGCTCAACAAGGCTACACATGAGTAAAATGTAAAAAAGGTCACATTCTTTTCTATTTTTAGTAACATAATTAAGAAAAAAAATGCATGGGTCGATGTAGGTTAGGAAACACTCACTTTGTTGTATTAAAGTTTTCAACGGGAGCGTTTTACTGTCTTTGCACTGGGCGCGCGCGAGTCAACGAAATAGACTTTCCTCCACTTGATAGCTATGACAACGACAATCCCGGTGTTGGCCTAGGATTATCTTAAAAACATGACAAAGTCCTTGTCATGATGCTTCCGTGAGGCCAAATTCTAGATATGTATGGCCCTTTGCTGAGAGGCCCATCATCCTTCACCCTTCAAAAGGTCAATGGCTCGGGATCAAAAAAGCCAACCGACAAAGACAAGGCCCTCGCTTCTTGGGCGGGCATCTAGGAATAGAGAAGCATGCAAAGCAAATTTAGTAAGCAAAAGATGAAAGAGGCATCCCGAATGAGTCCACAATAGAAGAAATTGTACTCACAATGTCATGCAAAATGAAGGATGGCCACATCCAAT